>ML777783.1:500424-527600 GCA_009831015.1 Picea engelmannii
AATGTTCATGAAAACTGACACCCCAATCAAAACATTGATGACTGCAACTTGCACAGACTTCTCCATGGTAGATTCAGAAACAATTACCCAACAAAACTTGCAGGCAAAGAGATTGTATTGTTTCTGCAAATCAGCTGAAGCTCCTGAATAAAATCTGGTGATTTGTACTCCTTTGGTGAAGTCAGGAGAGCAGGACAACGTATATATAGAGAGAGAAACTCAGACAACTGTGAGATATTGGGGAGAGTGGATAGTGGTGCAGGTCGTTGGAGGGGCAGTCGTGGGAGAGTTGGTTATTGTTGCAGGTGATAAACGTTATATTTTTCCATTTAAAAATAACAATGAAGTCGGCGAGGGTGGAACCATGGGAAGCTGTCAATGTTACTTCATTTAATCAGATGATAGGCAAATAACTGATTATAATCATGTTATTGTTTGAGGCAAGGAAATGACGGAAAAGAATTCAAAAGCAATTAGAGATGGTAGAGGTCCGTCATCCGTTGCACAGGTGAACGAAAACTACTCCACTTTGACGCATAGAGCTTTAACGGCTAGGTCGAGATGTGAAAGTTGAACTCTAGGTCATTTAAAAAATCGCAAGTTTCAACTACCCAACGACTTTTCCTTGAGAAGCGTTGAAAGGGCACTTATTCGTGAATGACAATAATTAGCTTACTTCAAACGGGAGAGCTTGGAAAATCGATCTGTATCCATCATTTAAAAAGGGAGTTGCTTATTTTTGTTGGATGTAATGATAGTATAAACTAGCCATAACCACTTTTATAAAGTGTTTGATATAAGATTATCTGAGCCATTTTTTAATTTTTTTAATTAATGACTAGATTTATATTAACCATTTTTGTTTGAGACTAGACTTATATTAACCATTTTTGTTTAGTTGAGAGTAGACATGTTTTGGAGAATCACTATTAATATGTTAATACATAATTAATATATAATTAATGTATTAATTAATTATTACATTAAAATAATATATAAAATAATATATTAATGTAAAGTATTAATATATAAATTAAAGTATTAATTTAAATTAATGTATGAAGTAACTCATTAATTGATTCATACATTAACAATAATTAATTTATACATTAATACATTAATAAATAATGCATTAACAAAGTATTAATACATTAATAAATTACATTATTACATTAGTGTAATATATAAATTAAAGTATTAATACATTAATGTATAATGTAACATATTAAATAATACATTGCTAAAGTATTGATACATTAATATATAATGTATACATTATAAGTAACATTATTATGTATACATTATAAGTAACATTATAATATGTATAATCTATACATTATAAGTAATCTTTAATGTATAATTTAATTATTATAAGTAAATTATAATGTAACAGTATAATATATACATTAATTTATAATATAACATATTAAAGAATACATTGTTAAAGTATTGATACATTATTGTAAAGTATTAATTAATTAATACATTGCTAAAGTATTAATACACAAATAAAGTAATACATTAATAATAGATTATTATATTAACGTAATATATAAATTCAATTATTAATTTAAATTAATGTATAATTAATACATTTATACAATATTAATTAATACATGGCTAAAATATTAATACATTAATAATACATTATAAGAAAGGTTTTTCTTGGGCCTGGAAAGTACACACTTTTTAGATGATGGATTGTAACTCCCTAGCCACTCATACCAAATATGAAGTTGCACACTAACTTGGATTCAAATTTGATTGATCCATCCGCTTATGTATAATTGATTTGATGTTTAATATATTTGTTTAATACCACACTTTATCTGTGTTTAGTAATAATAATAAAAAAATGCATCTCATACATTAAATGAATTAATAAATACATTACAAAATTATTAATATATTAAAACTTTAATAATGTAGTAATACATTTAAGTGAATGAAGTTAGTAAAAAATTATTAAAATATTAATATAATAATAATACATGATTACATAAATGTAATGTAAAAATTAAAGTATTAATACATTAATGTATAATTTAACATATTAATACATTATTTGACAATGACCATGGTTGCCTATGGTTAACCATGACCATGGTTTCTTATGGTTTTCTATGATCATGGTAAACTTTGGTAGACCCTGGTTGACTTTGAGAAGGAAAGGTTGACTATGGTTGATTGTGGTTATCCTTCACCAAGCTTGTGTCTTCTTGACCTTGACCATGGTTTACTATGGTTGACCAAGGTTTATTATGGTTGACAATGCCCATGGATAACCTTTGTTGACCATGTCGATCTAATTATGGTGGGCCACATTGATTATGTTTAACCATAGTTTAGTATGGCACTACTGCATTGCAATGCACATCAGGTTTTGTTCATCATATTGTCAAATTAGATTTTGTTCGTGACATGACATTGTAAGCTTATTGTCATCAAATTATGACAAAGGGTTTTTGTTTGTCACATTATGGCATTGGAATAGGTTTGTCATAGTCCAACAATGGGTTATGTTGATAACATTGTGACGTTTGTATATGTTCATCATATTGCAACATGCGTATATGTTCATCACATTGTGACATTTGTGTATGTTTGTCACATTGCAACATTAATATCTTTCGTAAGTTGCAATGTTACCATGTTCATCACATTGTGACTATAGGGCTATGCTCGTCACATTGCAATGTTCGTGTATGTTTGCGACAATGTGAAATTCATATATGTTTGTCATATTGTAACATTCATATATGTTTGTCACATTATGATGTTCGTATATGTTCATCAAATTACGATGTTCATATACGTTCGTCACATTGCGACGTTACTATGATTGGTAGATTTCAACGTTACTATGATCGCTACATTGTAACATTTGTATAAGTTCATCACATAGCCACATAGGGTTGTGTACATCACATTATGACAAAGGGTTATTTTTATCCCATTGTGACATTTGGAAATGTTTGTCACAATGGGATCTTAGCATATGTGTGTGCCATTGTAATGCGATGATATGTGTGTAACATTGCAATGCAAGGATATGTTTTTCACATTATCAAGATAGGGCTATGTTTGCCAAAATGTGACGCATGTTATGTTCGACACATTGTGACTGTAGGGCTATGTTCATCACATTGTGATGCCAATATATGTTTTTCACATTGCGATGTTTGTATATGTTCATCACAATGTAAACTTACTAGGTTTGGTAGATCGCAACATGATTATGTTCATCACATTGTCACGTTATTATGTTTGGTAGATTGCAACATTACTATGTTCGACACATTATGACATTTGGAAATGTTTTCCATATTGTGACATATGTATATGTTCATCACATTGCGACGTTCGTATATGTTTGTCACATTGCGACGTTAGTATATGTTCGTAACAATGTGGCGTTACTATGTTTGGTATATTGAACCTTTACTATGTTTGTCACATTGTGACGTTTGTATATGTTTGTCACATAGCCACATTGGGAAAAAATATTGTTTTCATCCCATTGCAATGTTTGGAAATGTTTGTCACAATGGGACGTCGTGGTACATGCATCACATTGAAACACGAGGATATGTTCATCACATTGCAACGCAAGGATATGTTTTTCACATTGTGAGGACATGGCCATGTTCGTCACAATGCGATGTTCATTTAAGTTCATCACATTGTGAGTATAGGGTTATGTTCATCACATTGTGATGGCCATATATGTTCATAATATTGTGACTTTTGTATATGTTCATCACATTGTGACGTTACTATGTGTGCTAGATTACAACGTTACTATGTTCGTCACATTGTAACGTTACTATATTTGGTAGATTGCAATGTTACTATGTTCGACACATTGTGACATTTGGAAATGTTTGTGACATTACAACATTAGGATATTTGCGTCACATTGCAATGTGATGAAATGTTCATCACATTGCAATGACAAGATGACGTGGGACATTTGTTTATGTTTGTCATAATGTGACAATACTATCCACATTGCAATGACATGGCTATGTTCATCACACTTTGACGTCAATTTATTTTCATCACCTTGCCATGTTACTATGTTCAACAAATTGCAATGTTACTATGCTTGTGATACAAATAACATTACATTATTTTTATACAAATTACATTATTACAATGAATGAGATGATACAATGGCAAATCGTGTTGCATACATAATTAATAACAGTGACTTGAAAAAATAATTTTTAAACAACATGACATCACAATGATATGAGTAACATTACATTATGGTGATACGAAAAGCATTATTACAGTAAATGAAAAGATACATTGGTAAATTGTTTTGTATACATAAGGCGAAGCGACAACATCAAAAGCTAAAAAATTTGGAAGAAAATGATTTGAAAACATTGTGAGTGAACACATAATTGAGGTAGTGTATTAATTATGTATGAGTGATTATTGATAGTTTTAATATGACAAATGTTTGGAGTTATGAAAAAACCTACCCAATATGAAGATGAAACAATCAGGATATGTTCGTAACATTATGGCGTTACTATGTTTGGTAAATTGCAACTTTACTATGTTTGTCACATTGTGACGTTTGTATATGTTTGTCACATAGCCACATTGGGAAAAATTGTTTTTTTCATCCCATTGCAATGTTTAGAAATTTTTGTCACAATGGGACGTCACGGTATGTGCATCACATTGAAACACGAGGATATGTTCATCACATTGCAACGCAAGGATATGTTTTTCACATTGTGAGGACATGGCTATGTTCGTCACAATGTGATGTTCATTTAAGTTCATCACATTGTGAGTATAGGGTTATGTTCATCACATTGTGATGGCCATATATATATTCATAATATTGTGACTTTCATATATGTTCATCACATTGCGACGTTACTATGTTTGGTAGATTACAACGTTGCTATGTTCGTCACATTGTAACGTTACTATGTTTGGTAGATTGCGATGCTACTATGTTCGACACATTGTGACATTTGGAAATGTTTGTGACATTACAATGTTAGGATATTTGCGTCACATTGCAATGTGATGAAATGTTCTTCACATTGCAATGACAAGGTGACGTGGGATATTTGTTTATGTTTGTCATAATATGACAATACTATCTACATTGCAATGACATGGCTATGTTCATCACATTTTCACGTCAATTTATTTTCATCACCTTGCCATGTTACTATGTTCAACAAATTGCAATGTTACAATGTTACTATGCTTGTGATACAAATAACATTACATTGTTGTTATACAAATTACATTATTACAATGAATGAGAAGATACAATGGCAAATCGTGTTGCATACATAATTAATAATAGTGACTTGAAAAAATAATTTTTAAACATGACATCACAATGATATGAGTAACATTACATTATGGTGATACGAAAAGCATTATTACAGTAAATGAAAAGATACATTGGTAAAAAAAATTGTATACATAAGGCGAAGCGACAACATCAAAAGCTAAAAAATTTGGAAGAAAATGATTTGAAAACATTGTTAGTGAACACATGATTAAGGTAGTGTATTAATTATGTATGGGTGATTATTGATAGTTTTAATATGAGAAATGTTTGAAGTTATGAAAAAACCTACCCAATATGAAGATGAAACAATTAGGATATGTTCGTAACATTGTGGCGTTACTATGTTTGGTATATTGCAACTTTACTATGTTTGTCACATTGCGACGTTTGTATATGTTTGTCACATAGCCACATTGGAAAAAAATGTTGTTTTCATCCCATTGGAATGTTTGGAAATGTTTTTCACAATGGGACGTCGCAGTATGTGCATCACATTGAAACACGAGGATATGTTCGTCACATTGCAATGCAAGGATATGTTTTTCACATTGTGAGGACACGGCTATGTTCATCACAATGCGATGTTCATTTAAGTTCATCACATTGTGAGTATAGGGTTATGTTCATCACATTGTGATGGCCATATATGTTCGTAATATTGTGACTTTTGTATATGTTCATCACATTGCGATGTTATTATGTTTGGTAGATTACAACGTTACTATGTTCGTCACATTGTAATGTTACTATGTTTGGTAGATTGCAATGTTACTATGTTCGACACATTGTGACATTTGGAAATGTTTGTGACATTACAATGTTAGGATATTTGCGTCACATTGCAATGTGATGAAATGTTCATCACATTGCAATGACAAGGTGACGTGGGATATTTGTTTATGTTTGTCATAATGTGACAATACTATCCACATTGCAATGACATGGCTATGTTCATCACATTTTGACGTCAATTTATTTTCATCACCTTGCCATGTTACTATGTTCAACAAATTGCAATGATACTATGCTTGTGATACAAATAACATTACATTATTGTTATACAAATTACATTATTACAATGAATGGGATGATACAATGGCAAATCGTGTTGCATACATAATTAATAACTGTGACTTGAAAAAATAATTTTTAAACAACATGAAATCACAATGATATGAGTAACATTACATTATGGTGATACGAAAAGCATTATTACAGTAAATGAAAAGATACATTGGTAAATTGTTTTGTATACATAAGGTGAAGCGACAACATCAAAAGCTAAAAAATTTGGAAGAAAATGATTTGAAAACATTGTTAGTGAACACATGATTGAGGTAGTGTATTAATTATGTATGAGTGATTATTGATAGTTTTAATATGAGAAATGTTTGAAGTTATGAAAAAACCTACCCAATATGAAGATGAAACAATCAGGATATGTGTGTCACATTACAATGCGAGGATATGTTCGTCACATTGTGACGACATGGCTATGTTTGTCGCATTCGGATGTCCATTTATATATGAGGCATTGTGATGTATGTTTAAATTCATAATATTGTGATGTTTCTATGTTCAACTCATTGTGATGTTTGGAAATGTTTTTCACATTGCGATGTCCCGATATGTGCGTCACAAATAAATGTGAGGAAATGTTCATCACATTGCGATGACATGATGATGTGGGATGTATGTTTATTTTTGTCACATTGAGATGTTACTATCCACACTAGAAAGACATGGATATGTTCGTCACATCGCAATGTTACTATCCACTTTGCAATGACATGGCTATGTTCATCACATTGCAAATTCAGTTGATCCAAGTGGATATTGGTGGCCACCCACCTATTCCAACTGGCTCCTCATGTCCATTTTTTGTTCATCATGTTCTTTTGTACTTATTTGTAATTGTTAGTTCTACACTTATGGGGCTATCTGAAGCCCCACACGTCCTCCGGGTGGATATGGGTGGCCTCTCACCTAATCCAACTGGATTATCTTGTATGTTTTCATGTCAGCACATCTTGTTGTACTTCCAAGGATGTTTTGGGGCCCTAAACATTGTTTTTTTGGCTCTCCATAGTCAAACTATATACAGACTCAGAGTTTGAGGATGAAATGTATAGCTCTATGAAATACCTTTCCAACGAGCTATCATGTGCCTAAAACAGATTTCGTATGCAAAAGTTACAACCCTTGGAAGTTGAGGTACCAAATTACACCAACTTACCCATAGGGCCCACATGAATTTTGACATTTCACCTTCTAGGGTCAGTTTTTTTTGGCTCGCTTTTGATGGTAGCGAAAGTGGCACTGAGTTCAACATCGATAGTTCGCTTCCCTACTTCAAGATTTGACTAGGAATCAGAATCAACCTCTGACTCGGAAGCCTTCATCTTAGACACGAGGGACTCCTTGGAGTGACATTCTTCGGTGTTGTGCCAAGGAATTTTGTGGTACTCACACCATTTTCCCGTGTCCTTCTTCGTCTTCCCATTTCCCTTCTTGTGTTGCATCTTGGACTGGTTTTCATGAGGGAGACCATATCGAATTTGTCCCTTGTTGTGTGGGTTGGGGCTACCTTTTCCCTGCTTCGACTGTGAGGCATTTGAAGATCCAATCTCTCATTGTTTCTTCTTAAATTTATGCTCGATCTTGACAATGTATCTATAAGATGTTCCCAATGAGGCAATGTCCAGGAACTCCAGTTCTGTTTGAATTTGAGCACCAGATGACACTCAGAGTCTTTGATACCCAATTTGGTGCGTAGGGTATGGAAATTATTGGTGAAATATGCTATAGTTTGGTCCCTTTCTTGACGTAGGGTGGTCCATCTGGTGTACTGGTCCTCGTATCTTCCAATAGGGTAGTACTATTCTTTAATGGAATCCCAGAAGGAATCCCATGTAGGGTCCACCACAAACATTATAGATTCCTCCACGTCCCTTATCTCAGAGTAAGTATCCCACAAGTCTTTAACATGGGGAGTGGCCTTGAGGAGTGAAAAAGTGATCTCTTCCCTATCGGAAACATTGTGGACCGAAAAATATCCTTCGAGAAGATTCAACCATTTATCTACAACATTCGCATCTATTAGTCCTTCAAATAATGGAATATCAAAATTTACATGTACCTTGAAAGGGGTTGCATGGTCGCTTGATGAAGATACTTCTCGTCTGGGCAGTTGTCGAAGGATCTGCGCGAAGTTATCCATAGATTCTTTCCTTTGTCATGCGAGGACTTCCTCGAGCAACATTTTAATATGATCTCCTACTCCATCATCTTTATTTTAGTCCCCCATGGGTTTTTTTTTGGCTCATCATGATCGATCTTGTAATGGATCAATTGGTTTGAGTCCCAATTTCTTGTACCCAGATCTTGTCGGGGACATGCATGAAGAAAAATAAATGAAGAGAATATCGATATGATACCAATGATCTGGATTTAGGAGCGGAACGAACTGATTAACAAACTGAATACAATAAACACAATGATATAAAGAATAACACAAATATCCAGTGAACAATATCTTCTATTAAATAATGAAATAGGTTGAAACTGTAAAATTGCATAACTGAAACACTTGAGAATAGATGTGGCTGCTATCCGCATCTGTCCGAGAAGAATCTATTACAATGAGGCTTCAGAGGCCTTTTTTATATTACTCATGAATGCCAAAACCCTATACATACAAAAACCTAACCCTAAAAGGTGAAACGTCAAAAGTCATGTGGGCCCTATGGGTGAGTTGGTGTAATTTGGTACCTCAAATTCCAAGGGTCATAAATTTTGCATACAACCTCTGTTTTAGGCGTGTGATAACCCATTGAAAAGGTATTTCAGAGAGCTACACATTTCGTTGTCAAACTCTCACTTTGTTTCCAGTTTGACTTTGGTGAGACGAAAAACAACGTTTAGGGCCCCAAAACGACCCTAGAAGTATAGGAAGATGTGCTGATATGAAAACATACAAAATAATCCATTTGGATTAGGAGAGAGGCCACTCGTATCCACATGGAGGATGTGTGGGGATTCAGACATTCGTAAAAGTGTAGAAGTCACAATTACAAAGTAGTACAAAAGAACGTGTTGAACAAAAAATGGACACGAGGAGCCAGTTGGAATAGGTGGGTGGCCACCAGTATCGATCTGGATCATCAGTTTATTTTCATCACATTTTGACATGAGGTTTTTTGTAACATTCATGTTGTGAAGTAGAGTTTTCATAACATTCACATTGGGAAGTAGTGTTTTTCGTTTGTCGCATTATGGCATTGGACAAGCTTTGTCACAATCTAACAATGGGTTATGTTTGTTACTTTGTGACATCGAGAAATTGTTGTCTCATTCCAATGTTGGGTTATGTTTGTCACATTACGACATTGGGTTGTGTACATCACAATGCGATAATGGGTTTTGTTCATCACATTGTGACATTTGGAAATGATTGTCTCGATATGATGTTAAGATATTTTTTGCACATTGTTTAACTAATGTAATGTATTACATAGAAGGAAACTTAGAATCATACTTTTTCTAAGGACATTGATAGCAAATAATGTTTAACTTTAAAGATGTGATTTTTACTTGTTCTAAATACATTGATAGAAAAGTATCTTCAACCTTTGTAGATGATGAATTATACTTGTTCTATGGACATTTATAGTAAATCTACTTGATTTATACTTGTTCTAAGGACATTGATAATAAATTATTTAATAATGTATAATTTTTTTTATAAGCACATTGATAAGAAATTTTCTGGAACTTTAGAGATGAAGAATTATACTATTCTAAAGACATTGATAACAAATACACTTGATTTATGAATTATAGAGGATGATTTGTATTTGTTCTAAGAACATTTAAGAAAATCAACATATTTTATAATTTTCACCCACCAAGTAAAAAGTGTTAAATGTTAACCACTTCATACTCTTTTAAAGGATTAATATGGTTAGCAATGTATCGTTAATATTGGTGCTATTAAATATTAAATGTTTTAAAGGAAATTAAATATTAAATGTATAAGCAATATTATTTTTTTTAATACATTTAATATCAATTGTGAAATTATAAGAAATATTAATGTTTAATGTTTTATAATCAAATATCAATACATTTATACGATATTAAAAGTATAGGAAAACTATATTTAATATATTTAAATATATTAATAGGAAATCAGGTATTAAATTAAAATATATTAAATGAAACAACAAGTATTTAATTAATATTATGTTAAATATTAAATATTAATTAACATTAGTTAATAGATTATATCAATAAATTTATAAACTATTTAATACATATTTATAAAGTATTATATCAATAAATTTATAAAGTATTTAAAACATATTTATAAAGTATTAAAGGAAATTAAATTAACATTTACGTTAAGCAATTAATTTAGGTATATATTTACATTTATATAAATGGAAATGTATAAATTAATTAAAGAAAATTGAATTTTAAACATTAATTAATATTTAATTAACAATTAATTTAAATAATTTAAAGAAATATTAAGTTTAACTTTGATTTCGTTTAAATGTAAATGTATACTTTTACATAATAAATATTTATTATGTTTAAAATATTTAATACATTTAAATATTTACATAAATAAATATTGATTTCTTTTAAAAAATATTAATTAAATATACTTAACATTTACGTATTAATACTCTAATATATTAATTAACATTTAATACTTGATCAAGTATTCATTTAATAAGTAATATTCAATATTGAACTTATATTATATATAAGTTTAATACCTAAAACTCGATAAGATCAATACTTACAAATTCCTAATTAAAAGGAAAAAAAGGTACTATATCAATAAAAGGAAAGAGTATATTTCACAACTATCTAAGTTGGATGCTAAGAAGTTCTAGAGCCAAATTCTAAACCACAATACTAAAGAAAATAATGTGATTCCCTTAAGGGACTGAAATTCCTACCTTAAAAGGCTTGACGAGTTCTCTAATGCCATGGAAACCATTCCTATTATCCATACAGAGGATGTAGTTTTTTCTTTAGATGAAATAGAGTTTTGGGTTAAGTGGCTTGAAAATGGGAAAGCTAACGACATTGAAGGTTACCAAGATGAAAGTTTTAAAATCGAAGCATTTTCCCTTATCCCTCACATACACAAGCTCTTCAATTTAGTAGTCAAGCAGGGCTTCCCTAAACCCTAGACACAAAGCCTCATTATTCCTATTTTTAAAAGTGGGGATAAAAACATTCCCTCTAATTATGGGACCATTATGATTAGCCCAACTTTAGCCAAGATTTATGGAATTATTTTGGAAAAGAATATTATCCTTTGGCTAGAAAGTCACAGTAAAAGAGATAAAGGTTAGGCAGGGTTTAAGAGATATCATTCAACTGTGGACCATATTGTTACCTTTAGGATCATTGCAGAGGAGTTTTGCAATGCTAAAACCAATCTTTTTTGTTGTTTTGTTGACTTTAGAAAATATTTTGACATGGTTCCTAGGGAAAACCTTTGGAATAGGTTGGAAGAGATAAAAGTGTCTCTCAATTTGATCCGACATCTTTTCATCAAAGTGACTTATAAAGAATTGTATTAAATGACCATAAATTAAAGTGCACCATAAAGAAGGAAAAGATCAATAATGAAGAGACATAAGCATCAAATCTGAACATAATTGTGGAAGACATGTTGGAGATGAAGTGACCCCTCAGGAAATCCAAACTCGTGCAAGTCACAAATGAGAGATCATGAAACTAGTTTTATTATAGAATTTGAAGTGGTTCTTGGCTTCTCTTGGATTGAATAAAAGGTGATGAACAAAAGGAAGGAGCAAGGTGTCAGGTTAATTGTTGTCAAGGTGGAGATTGTTGGGATTTTGTGACAACGAATTCCTCTAATGATGGATTTGGATCCTATTATTCTGCGTTGGTTGCAACTAAATAGACCAAGTTAGAATATGGATAGGGATTGCATTTAATAATCAGTTTCTTATGTGAATGTATAAATTCATGTAAGCCCGTAGAGGAAAAATGACTGATTGTGAGAGACAGAGTGAGAACTTTCCAATCTGATGTAATCTCCATGATCTAAATAATAAGACAACCAATTCCCATGCTTGGTGGACGTAGCCCAACATTTGGGCGAACCACGTGAAATACATGTGTTTCTTATGTGTATGATTGTTAGCTATCATATGTGAATTGTGTTTTCCGCATTTGCAATTCTAACAGCAACATATAGCAATTCTCCAAACTTTCCTTTCTTGGAAAATTTCTAAAATAATTCATTTGCATCCCCTTGCCATTGTATTGTGTGACTCATCACATATATCAAAATTTTCCACTTGTGCAACATATTGTAGAGGATAAATTTGTATTCCCTTGTGGTATATTTCACAAATTTTCTTTTCATGTGACACATTGCATATCCTCAAGCTTTCAATGTCTGTGACACATTGCATTACACCAAAGTTTTATTCAGTGCAATACATAAAGGCCAAAATGTGGTGGCCTTTTCCTTATTTAGGAAGGAAGATGCATTGTTGGTAGTGAGAGGAAAAAACACCAAAATTGCACATGCATAGTCAAAATGTCGCCAATGGTTGTTTAATAGATATGATGGCCATGAGGCGACTATAAAGGTGCTAGAGGACATCTCCTTCTATAGGATGAGTACATAAGGTCCATTGCCTCAACTATGTCATGGTGCCAAGGAATAGATGGCATGTGTTTGGAATCTCCAACTTAAGTTGAGTTCCATGCCAAGTCCAAAGAATGGGTAATGAAAGATTATTAGATGTTTTCTTAACAAAATAAATGGATATGGAAACACCTACACGTCATATTTGGACATAGATTACATAAGGGAAATTCCTTATGGTGTAACAATATAACAATATGAAGGGAACTCATCCCTGAACAGGTCACATCAAGAAATAGATTACATAAGGGAAATGACTTACATTGAAACAATATGATAATATGAAAACAATATGATAATATGAAGAAAAATAATCCATGAACTTATCACAAGATAAACTACAAGACTGCAATACGATATTCTCATAAGCACAAAGTTAGCCTATAGATTCTAAACCTCATCACCACCGTATAAAATGAAAATTACAGTCCATATACAATGAAGAGACTCGGACTCAAATGTTCATAGCAATTGATATATATTTCTTCTGCAATACTATGAATGAAAACTGGCTAGTCATCATACACCTCTTTCCAAATAGCCTTGATACGACTCATCTTCAAGTAGTTGTGCCATATGGTTCTACAAATTCTTCTGGAACTCCAAAGATGATTTCATAAAACAAAGTGCCTTAACAATGCACTCCATCATCAATCAGAGACAACCAGGTCATTAGTTTATCATAGTTTAATTCAAATATTGTTTCATAAATCGAAATAAAATTATAAAATGTAGTCTGTGTTTCTTTTAAATATTTTTTTAAACATATTTATTGTAACATAAAATCTTAAAAATATATATATTTATCTAGTAGAAACAATTAAAATAGTATAAATATTATAAAAACAATTAAGTTTATATTGTATTTGAGAGTATTTACTATTTTAAAAGAGAGCTTGCAATGACTTTAATAAGATAAAACTAGTCGAAGATGTGGTTTTGCAAATGTGGTTTTATTATTAGGATTTCATATTGATATTTAAGAGTATTGGTTTTAATATTTTAATTTTATGAATTTATATTGAGCTCTAATAGTTTGAGTGGGTTTAATGGTTAAGATAATGGTTAAATGCATGTCTTTTCGAAGAGGTCATAAGTTCAAATCCAGACGATAGGGCATGTATACCTTGAATAGAATTTAAGAAATAAATCAATGCATCAGAAAAATAGAATAGAATACTTTGAAACAAATAACAATGTTCCATTGTCCATGGGAAGTTATCGCTCTGGACATTTTGTTAGTAGTATTTAGTGAGGAGACTTGAAAATAAAATCAAGAGTATTTAGTGAGGAGACTTGAAAATAAAATCAAGAAAGGATAATATGCATAATATGTATAATTTTCAGTGATAGATATCCATGAAATTATTCCATTGCCAATAAGATTACTTGGGATTCATGGCCACCCTCAATAGGAAATTGGGTGTATTGTTATGTCTTCTTCAATTGACATATATTTTCTTGGATCTTCTAAGAATGTTCATGTCTTTTTGTATTAATATTTTCTTTTGGATTTTCTTTTGGATCTTAAAGAAAATTCAATTTTAAACATTAATTAATATTTAATTAACAATTAATTTAAATAATTTAAAGAAATATTAAGTTTAACTTTGATTTCGTTTAAATGTAAATGTATACTTTTACATAATAAATATTTATTATGTTTAAAATATTTAATACATTAAATATGTACATAAATAAATATTGATTTCTTTTAAAAAATATTAATTAAATATACTTAACATTTATGTATTAATACTCTAATATATTAATTAACATTTAATACTTGATTTCCTTTAAATGTAGTGATATAAATCAATAAATTATGTATGAAATATTTATTTTATTTATTTAAATATATATATACATTTATTTCCTTTAATATATTTAAATATATTAATAGGAAATTAATATATGAATCAAGTATTAATTTAATAAATAATATTTAATATTGAACTTATATTATATATAAGTTTAATACCTAAAACTCGATAAGATCAATATTTACAAATTCCTAATTAAAAGGAAAAAAAGGTACTATATCAATAAAAAGAAAGAGCATATTTCACAACTATCTAAGTTGGATGCTAAGAAGTTCTGAAGCCAAATTCTAAACCACAATACTAAAGAAAATAATGTGATTCCCTTAAGGCACTGAAATTCCTACCTTAAAAGGCTTGACGAGTTCTCTAATTCCATGGAAACCATTCCTATTATCCCTACAGAGGATGTAGTTTTTTCTTTAGATGACATAGAGTTTGGGGTTAAGCGGCTTGAAAATGGGAAAGCTAACGACATTGAAGGTTACCAAGATGAAAGTTTTAAAATCGGAGCATTTTCCCTTATCCCCCACATACACAAGCTCTTCAATTTAGTAGTCAAGCAGGGCTTCCCTAAACCCTAAACGCAAAGCCTCATTATTCCTATTTTTAAAAGTGGGGATAAAAACATTCCCTCTAATTATGGGACCATTATGATTAGCCCAACTTTAGCCAAGATTTATGGAATTATTTTGGAAAAGAATATTATCCTTTGGCTAGAAAGTCACAGTAAAAGAGATAAAGGTCAGGCGGGGTTTAAGAGATATCATTCAACTGTGGACCATATTGTTACCTTTAGGATCATTGCAAAGGAGTTTTGCAATGCTAAAACCAATCTTTTTTGTTGTTTTGTTGACTTTAGAAAATATTTTGACATGGTTCCTAGGGAAAACCTTTGGAATAGGTTGGAAGAGATAAAAGTGTCTCTCGATTTGATCCGACATCTTTTCATCAAAGTGACTTATAAAGAATTGTATTAAATGAGCATAAATTAAAGTGCACCATAAAGAAGGAAAAGATCAATAATGAAGAGACATAAACATCAAATATGAACACAAAAACATGATAATGGACTACGTCTCCAGTGGACTATATCTCCGGGTCCTCCTCTCAAATGGATAGGCCTTTTTATTAACTCAGCACAAGAATTTGGAAAAATACATAAGTATACCTCATTATGGAATTAAACTGCAGAAGATTTTCTCATATCAGAAAAAAGACAACACCATTGAATTTGTGGCGTCGAATTACCCAAAAATTATTGTCTCCACACCTTAATCTGACTTTGGCACTCCCAGGCCCTTGAAAAAACTCATCTCGATTTTCGTTCCTGCTCCCTACAATTAATTCTCTGTACTGCATCTCGAAATCCATGCCTGATCATACCATTGAGTGCCCTTCTCCCTGTCTGTGGGAAGATTCATATTTTAAGAAAAAATTGGGGAAGTCTAACCAATGGAGTCTGTTGGCCCAATGGTGGGAGATGTTATTGTTAAGGCATTGGATAGGGGGAGGTCCCGGGGTCAATCCTGCGGACCTCCCCTTTTGGGTTATTGTCATAACAATGTATATATATGTGTATTGGAACTTCGCCAAGTTTGGAGCGTTGTTTAGATATGTCGGAGCTTGTAGTTTGGCCACCAGATTTGGCGGGCCTGTTTTGTTTTTATTTTTGAAAATCCAGTTTTGGGCCCTCATTAGGAATTTCCCCACTGCCACATAGTAACCAACCATTGGCCCGTGCCAACCGCTTTCACAGTCACCTGCCATGTCAACCTGCCATGTCCTGTACATTCTGTCACGTGGCTGTATGGACTTCCACGTGGTGCTTTTTCATTCATCCACGGATTGACCTGAAAATGCTGAAAATAAGTGACTCGTGGCAAACTTTGGTGTTTCCACGTCACCATGATGACATCATGATGACATCAACAGAACATGTGTCACCTTCTACATGTTCCATGTACACTGTACGAATGCTGAAATCATCTGTTCTGATGCTGAAGTCAACAGTACAGATGCTGACTCATCCTTGTTGACTAGGCTAGGTTGACCAAAACTTTGACTGCGAATATCTTTTCGTCTGTAACTTTATTTGACAAGTCGTTTACGTTGTTGGAAATATTCCGACGTGTTTTTCGCAATGATTCCAATTTCAATGAGTTTTGAGAAATTTCAATTTTTTCCCTTTCTCTGTCTGTTGAGGCCATTCTAAGCTTGTTGAGTTGATTCTATGAATTCGGAGTTGTCCTTAGTCTTCTATGGATCCTTTTGGATCACACCTTCCCACTAAGATATTTTTGGACCACCAAAATCTTTCATCAATCAACATATAAGTTGTTGGATCATGTTTTCATTGATGCCAATGGATTGATTATTTGGGAGATTGTTCGATCATGTGTCATTGATGCAAATGGTTTGATTGATTGATGTCAAGTAATTGATTGATTTATGATTGATGAACAATGTATATGCATAGAACTTGATGAGAATGATATATTTAAAAGTGGAAACCAATTGATAAAGATGGATCATTGATATGACACATAGATGAAGATGCATCAATGAGTTGTCATTGATACATGATGACGCATAGTTTTTTTGATGAAAATATGACTCATTATTGATAAGGTGCACAAATGGATGAACTCCAAAGTGGTCCCCTTATGGTGAAATCCCTCACGATAAGATGCTTTGTGGATTGAGTTATCCTAGAAGAATGGTTGGAGGACTTGTTAGCGTCGGAAGTCACTCCTAGATTGCTTGCAGGAGCAGAGCCCGACACCCATCAGATTAATGTCACGATTTGTTTTAAAGGGTGATCGAATGGAGGTAAAGACTCAAGGAAATATCATTCTAACTCAGGGACTGGGTCTGGTATGTAAAGAACAAGGGAGGTTTGGAATCCTAACTTCAGCCAGTGGGTTGATTAAACGATGAGCAGGTGGAAGACTTAGGAGAGGATGAACAAACAGCTTTGGGAAACATGCTTACGGCAGCTTGCAGAAGAAAGACTCTGAATGCAAGATCTGCTTGGTTCAGGGTCTCAAGAAACTGAAGGGGACTTGACTGGATCCTCCAATTCCAAGTCACTCAGCGTCAGGAAAATCACTAGAACTGATTAGAAACATCATAACTACTACAGTGATCCTATCCAACATCATCCTATAACAATTATAGCTCGATTGGATCCTCCAATTCCGAGCGGTTCTAACATAGTGTAACAAAGATGTAAAAGAAACTGGCATCCATCAGGCAAGAAGTCTCAAGAGTCCATACATAATCAGATTTGCAATGCTTTGTTAAAACTTTACAACCGGGAGCTCCGCTCAACCATCGATAGATTACAAAAAATACAAATATTGAGTTTATATAATCAGGAAAATTCGCCCCACAGAGGCCTGTCTAGACACCCAAGGCTTGGGGTCTTTTCAGTCAAATTTCGACAGTCTTTCTCTATCTGTCTCCACCTTAATTGCGCATGGCCCTTGCAGGGGGAGGGCAGCTGAGCTATTAAGTGTCGAGCTAGCGTGTGCATACTTTTCTGTCTCTTCAAAGACTTCGACATAGCTTCTTTGAGGAACCGGGTACACGGGACCCTCTCGAGCGGACCGCTTGCCAGACTTTCCATACCTTACACTTAATGTATGAGGAGAGGTTTCACCTACCCCTTCTTGCCTTCATTTACTTCAGGCGAAGGTCGGGAGCGAGATCGTATCATATGGCACCTGGAGATCAAACAATTTGTTCGGCGACTGAACTCGACGCCTTTGGCCCCCTACTCGCATAGCTCCTTTCTTTCCCAAACGACCGCAGGTTGCAACCCTGCTTTATTTCCATAGAGACTTTCGGCGTTCGCAAATAAGGGGCACTACTCTCTATGCCTTGAAATCGCGAGAGGCGAAACGCTGAGATGGCTTGATCATGCACCAGGTGTCTTTTAGATCCGACGGTTCCGAATTCTTCCCATGCTGCTGTGGGCCCGGGCCCTGAATGCTCTCGGCGCTTCGCGCATCATGAAATAACGGAGCCAGTCTTTGCGTTTTGGAGTCACGAGGGATGAAACGTCGAAGCGGCTTAATCGCGCACCATGTGTCTATCCAGATCGGACGGCCCGGATTATCTCCCCAGTATTGTGGGCCCGATCCCTAGCGCCCTCGGCACTTTGCGTCACACGGCTGGGAGGAGCTAGACCTTCTATTTCCAAGTCGTGATGGGCGAAAAGGAGAGGAGCCTAATCGCGCACCACGTGTCCCTCTGGATGGACGGTTGAGATCTTTTCGACGATATTGCGGGCCCGACATTAAAAACTCTCGAAACTTCGCAATCTTGCGAGTTGGAGTGTGGAACTTTGGCCTTCTCCTCTCGCGAAGCTCCGAGACGCAATGGTTCGCGAAGGGTGACCCCCGAGGAAATCCGACTGCTCACCTTTTGAAAACTTATGCGCTATACTTCGACCGACTGCGACTACCCATCGATTGTCGACCTGCTTCGATGATGAACCTTTGTCACTGAAACAAAATGACAACTCGCTTGGTTTAAAATCCAAAAAGGACTTCTTCCACGTGCTACCCTTGAGCATGTTGTGCAACTTGCAAACCCTAATGTTCTAAAGCCCGTGACAAGAATTATCGCTAACATTTGGCTCCATGGGGGATAGAGTCATCCCTGCGATGCTCTAAGAACTCCTTCTGCAGTTCCAGTCGCCTTTCTTTTGGGCTATGGAGTCCCTTATTAGGCCGAAAACATTCAAAAAGAAACGAAACAAAGAACAAAAGACAATATTTACAAACAGAGGGGCCGTTTAAGGCTCAAATAAAACATTTTTTTAGGAAATGCCCATTCACTGGGTTGTTGAAAACTTCTTCACCCTCCAGATCCTGCAACCTGTAAGTTTTGTTTGAAAATACTTCAAGGATCTTGAAAGGCCCAAACCAGAGGGCATCAAACTTGTTGTGCTTGCCTTTATCCTGTCTGGGTGCGTCCCACTTGAGGACCAGATCACCCAGCTCGAATTCTTTCTTCCTGCCCTTCTTGTCAAAAGCCTGCTTGATCTTCTACTGATGATCGTAAGCCCTGTTCACGACCTGCTCCCTGATCTGTTGTATTTCCACCATCTGGTGAATCCTTCTGACCATATTGTCAAGCTCTCCTTCGAGGTCTTGGAGGAACTTTTCCACAGATAAAGTGAGCTGAGTAGGGAAAACAACCTTCGTCCTGTAAACAAGCTGGAAAGGTGAGATGCCCAGGGACTTCTTTGTTGTTACCCGATCAGCCCAAAGGGCAAATTTGAGCTTCGAGTCCCAGGCTCTTTTATTGTCCTCCAGTAGCTTCTTGATGAGCTTGATTAGGCTTTTATTGGAGGACTCTACCAGTCCATTTCCTTGAGGATAATAGGGAGTAGAGTGAATCAGTGCAATCTCAAACTGTTCACAGAACTTGACCAGAGGCTCAGACCGAAAGGGGGAGGCATTGTCAGTGACAATTCTGCTGGGACAACCAAATCTGGCTATAATACCTTCCAGGAAGCCGATAATCACTTTGTGAGAAGTGCTTCTGGTAGGGAAAGCTTCTATCCATTTGGTGAAATAGTCGGTCGCAGTCAGAATCCATTTGTGCTGGCCACTTGAGGGGGGATGAATTTCTCCAATGAAGTCCAATCCCCACTGTTGAAAGGGCTTTGAAACTACTATAGGATTTAATGGCAGAGATCTGAGTTGCTGCTTCCCCGAAAACTTCTGGCATTTGATGCAAGCTCTGATCTCTCTATAGACGTCAAGAAACAAGGTGGGACAGTAATACCCAGCCCGAAGGATCTTGTGGGTTGTGGTCTTCCAAAAATAATGACCTCCACAGAAACCGCTATGGAAATCGAATATCACCTTCTGGGCTTGTTGCGGGTCCAGACACCTTAGTAATACCCCCAGAGGGTCTTTCCAATACAAAGCTTGGTCGATGAGGCAATATCTGACCGCTTTGAGCTTTAAAGCTCTGGCCTTACCTTTTCCCAATCCGTCAGGGGGCTTTAATTCTTGCAGAAAATACAAGATATCCTTGTACCAGGGGCATGATGCTAATTGTTGTTCCTGAGTTTATGTTTTAAGGCTATAAAACATACCGTCAAGGCATCTGAATGAAGATTTTTATGATGAGACTTTTTGAATAAAGAAACAAAGAAAGGCTAGATCAGATTCAGTTTCTCAACTGTCTCTGTCTTGCTTCCCGTTGCTCTTGGATGCTAATGTCACGTTCTATGGCAACCCATGATCTTTCTAACTCATCCCTATTGGTTGCAGTTTGCAGGATGGTGTTAAATAAGTTTAGAGAAATGTTGGTTTGATCCTGAAGACCAGGTTCTACGTTTGGTTGTCTACCACTAGGGACTGTCATGGGCGATAGGATTTTTTTAAAGGGTTTTGTAAGAGGGTTTTTGTCGATTGGTTACTTCAGATTTTCAGAGATAACATTAATGAAACAACTTTAAAATCTAAAACAGTAATGTAAAAACACAATCAAGGCCGTTTCCTGGTTTTGTGACAATTTTGAAATTGTAAACAATGAAACACAACACAGAGAAATATAAGGCTTTTATCTGGAAAGAATCTTATATTTCAATTAACAATAAATGAAAGAGAAACAAGATTTCTAACAGAGAGAAATATTAAGGAACATAATGTTTACAGGTCTTAAAATTACTAAAGTAATCTCAGAGGAAAAACTGTAATACATTCAACATCCAAACCAATTTGAAACAATAAACAAAAATGCATATAACATCAAATTGATTTACTTGCTAGAAACATACACTAAGTGGAAGATTTAACAAATCATGATAAACAGGGTAAGAAACATAGTCACGAAATTGCAGGATCCAGAATCTTGTTGCGGTTTATATTCCCATAGACTTCAAAGTTGATATTACAAAAATTGGCCTTCTCTAAAATTTCTGAAGCCCTGTTTCTGCCTATCGAAACTATATTTATACATTTCTATCAAAGTCTTTCGTTGGTAACTAACCAACTTCCTAATATTTCGATTGCATAAACTAATGTCAACCATTTACAATTTATTTCAAAACTATGAAAATAAAAGTATTTACAAAAAAAAATTAAATTTGTATTGAAGAACTTTCTTTATCTGCTTCCATGTATTGAAAATATTTCTCTAAAAATTTCACCAAGACTTTAGGAGCCTCTGGTACTTCGTTTGCTTCAAAAGAGAAGAAACTTCTTTGTAAGCCTGGAAACTGGCTTCCTATTGTTTTCTCGGTGAATTTAACTTTCTCCAATTTTGAACTGGAAGCTATCATCCACTTGTCAATTTCTGCCATGTTGACCACTCTAATATTAGAAATTTATGCTTTATTTTCTTCAAGTTCTTATTTTGTTTTCAGTTGATACCTGTTAATGTCGATTTCTCCCAGCAACTCGGAAAGGCCATCTGTTCCGATATATACTGAATCTTTTTCAATAAAATCGAAGATCTTTTGACAATCTTCATTGACTCCCTTTGTAATTCTTTTATATCCTTCCAATCTTGTTTCCCAAACTTTTAACATTACATCTCCTTTCAACTTCTCTGAAATGGATAATTTCTGTGATTTTCCAGTTTCTTATTTTTGTAAAGAAGTTATTATTTTTTGGAAGGAATTTCTTGCTGCTTTAGCTTCTTTTTCTTTTTGCACTACCTTTTCCATAGACATCTTGGATTCTTGAAAATAATTCTGGATAATCTCCAGATTACAGAATATCTTTTGTTGTTCTTCCTCAATATTTACATATATCTCTGATGCTTTAGTCTTGAAATGTTCCATTTCAATCACTTGATTAGTAATCGAAATGATTTTATCCTGCAAAGATTTATTTTCATTGCCCAGCTTTTTCACTTGTTCTTGGGTAACCTGTATCCTTCTTTTTGCCTCATCCAAATTTTCATTTAACTTTTGGATTTCTTGGACGTCTTTGAGTCTAGCCTGTTCTAGACCTTTTTGTATTCCCCAGCCAATCATTTTTTCATTCTCCTTTGATCTGTCCTGAAACTGCATTATTTCCCGATCCTTTTGTTCTATCATAGTGATTAGATTTCCTACAGAGTACATGTTGGCTGATGCTATAGAACCCATGGTTCCTGCTAATTCTGTAGCAAATTCTCCTTCATTTAATTTCTTTCCATCAATGATAATTTTATGTTTTTTGACCGTTCTTTCTCCTACAGGATGTAATTCCTGTTTCAAGACAGCTCTTCGTTTTTTACTGAAAAAATAATCGGATGAAGGAATTTCATCTCTGGTGATCGGCTCTAAATCACTTACATATAAAGCTCCTTCATGAGGGATTCCAAAAGTTGACTGAAGTGGAGTCAATGCTGTAATAGGGCTACCCAGTTCCTGTGAAGTTGTGCCCCCAACATTTTCTGGAATATCATCAAGGTCTATTGGGTTTGTTTCTATACATTTTCCCTTTTCTGTCTGTGTTTCTTTAGTCTGAGAGTCCTCTGTATTCTGAGGAGGTATTTCAGACTCTTCCAATTTATCTTTGTCACTTGCATTATACTGAAGAATGGTTTCAAACCCTGGAGGAATTGTTTCTTGCCCTTGTGCTGGCATTTCGCCTTGTAAAATATTTGGCAGACATTGCCTTCTATTTCTTTGAAAAGATGCAAACCCCACCTGTGCATTAGGTGACAAGGTTTGCACTCTGCTCTGAACTTCTTCATAAGATTTAGCATTTCTAAAAACATCATCATAAACCGAGACTTCATGTTCATATGCTTTCAAACCACATTGTGTGAAATGCCGACTGATTATCTGATATGGGTCGTGTTTCCTGCGCTCTATATTTACTAACTTCACTTCGTCCATTGATTCGACTTCTGCCTTACAATGGCCTATGTTTAATAAAACAAATTTTCCTAGATAAACAGGAAAAGATGGACATGCCTTTTTCTGCTGAGCTTTTAATTCTAGCCCAATGCCACCATTTACTAGCTGGTAAGCCACTTCTCTGCATATTAACCTATCTGGTAATATTTTTAGGAGTGCATGGGGCGGAATGGTACAGCCATAAACCCTCACATAGGAAAAAAATTCTTCGATGAACCAGTCAGCGACTGTTTTGAGGTTTTCCATGATGGTAATAGAAATACGAGGGGGTTCACATCCCAGGAATAATTTGTGCAGAGGGATAATTACATAATGACAAACCTCATAAAAAGAATTTTTTGCATTTTCTTCCCAGAGAGCTAAATGATATTTATGAATGGGCTCTGGGCAAGAAACATTCCAATTCCAATTCATAAGTGGGAAAGGAGTCTTAAAGCAAATGGCATCCATTATATAGGCTGACATATAAAAAGATATTGGCTTTCCTTTTGACCTAGCTGCTTTGTAATTTATAACCTCTGATGCAAGGTTATCTAATAGGATTTTGTGCCAATTGAAACTGCGTCCCTCTGAAACTTCCTCGAAGAAAGGTGTCCAGTCTGCATTAAAATGAAAAGGATCCTTTCTCCCAAAAATTCTACATAATATCATAGCTAAATACACCATATATTCATTTAATGAAGCTGTGGCATAAATTCCATGTTCATTAGCCCTAAACTTGTTTTCATCTCTGGACCATCCTCTTATCATGTCAGGGTATGTTTGGCCACCTTCAACACACTCTTTTCTTTGAAAAGCAACTACAAACTCAGTATTATAAGTGTGTCTATAATTGGGCGAAATCTTATACATTACTTGGATATGTTCAGGCCTGAATGAGCCGATAACAGCTCCTTGCTCATTCAGAATACTCCTGGTCGGAACATCTACTTTATCCAGTGCCCAGGTGATCATATCAGTATATGAAACAAGTCTCGGGCGCGCAGCAACCTTATGAAGCTTAGCCTCGGCGATATCTCGGAGATGGTTGTCCGCACCAGTGTCCGCATATTTAAGTTCATCCTCGAATTTTTCTGCAATTGCTGCCCATGATTTGACAGAGTGTACTACCCCAGATGCAGTAGTATTGGAAACAATATCGCCTTCTGGTTGCTCTTCATTTTTCTTCGAAGCCTTCTTTGGTGCCATAGCTCTGTGTTCACTTGAAAAACCTGTTACAAAGCGGAATTTAGCTTTGAAATGATAATGTAAACGTTTCAAAATTTACTTCGAATATATCATAAAATCATCGAGATTTGTACCTCTGTTATGAAATTAATGCAAAAGATATCCCCGAATATATGCATTTAATGTTTGTACCTGAGCTTTCTCAGTGTATTCAAAAACTTTCCATATTGAATAATGCCACATTAAAGATTATTTATCAAAACTTTTTACTTTAAACCTTGTTTATTCGAATGATTAATTAGTGTTAATCTTGATTTCAAATTTAATAACACTTGTATCGGAGTTTTGGAACTTTTGATGTCATGTAAATGAGTCATCGAAGAACCCCGATTGCCGAAATCGCGATGTATTATTTAAGTTAAAACATTTTAATTATCTTAATTAATCCAAATTAAACTTTTTTGATATTTCATTAATCGGGAAATCGGGGATCGGGAAATCGGGAAATTCAATGACATAAAAATTGTTGCTCACAAAACCGTGAATCCCGATATCCCGATATGAGTATTTACTCTTAATCATGCTTAGCAGTAATTAGCTTAATTCCAAACTTCACTTAAGAATTAACTATATCGCGAAATCAGGAAATCGGAGAATACGTGACGAGTTTCTTTGTTCTCACAAAATCGCGAATCCCGATTTTGTGATGAGATTAACTTAACGTTTAAACCTTTTTTTAAATCTAGTTTAAGTAAATGATGTTTTAAATAAGGATTTATGGTATCGGGAAATCAGAAATCGGGATTTCGCTATTTAATTTGTGTTGAATATTTGTTCATTCAAACTTCGAATCCCGATATCCCGATTTAAATTAAAATTCCTTAAGTTTTAAATCAATGTTTGTTTTATAAGATTATTTCGAATAATATTGAAAAACTTATATTCGTTTAGAGTTTTATCATTCTTTGTTCAAAAATGAACCATAAAGGCATCGCGAATTCGTCGGAGATGAAATTTTTTGCTTTAGTAAATTTATAAATTGCAAAGACTCAAAGATACAAAAATTTTCATCCTTAAGATCAAAAATTCAAGGTCTGTTTCAACATAGGCTCCAACTGGGGACCTCGTCTCCCTGCAGGACGAGGAGAACATGCAGACTCAGTGCCTTCATTGGGTGATGGGGTCAAGTGTTTATCTCAGATAAACTGTTCAAGGAGTAAGAAAAGAGAAAAGATAAAGTTTTTGTAAACCTTTTACAGAACTTTTCACTTATTTGAAATCCAGCTACAGTCTTCTTCAAAATTTTCCTTCTCATTCCAAAATTGAGTTAGTCTTGAGATGTTTAGAACAATCTTTAGAAGCTCAACGGATTATTGAAAATTTCACCTTGCATCAATCGAAATAAAATTCATCAATTTACAACTGGGAAGCTCCATCTGACCTAAGATGAATATCCAGTTTTTGAAAAATTGATAACTAGAATAGAGTTATAGATAAGTATGACAACCTTACAGATACCTCAGATATTGCTTCACTACCAGCAAGCTTGTTCAGTACCCCGGTGAAGTTATCTGTCCCTTTTTACTGAATTTCCTTTCACCACTTCGAATGCTAATTTTATGTTTAGACATTGCTTCACTGCCAGCAGGCCTGTTCAGTACCCCGGTGAAGTTATCTATTTTTTATTTTTAGACAAGGGCAATCATTTAAATGAATTTCCTTTCATCGTCTGTAGGACTAGATGGGGGCAATCAGTTATGAATTTCCCTTCACCATCTGTCTTATCATTAGCTCATGCTTACGAAGCGGGGGAAATCAGTGATATTTAATATATCAGGGTTGGTGATCTGTGTAAAATTTTTAAAATAAAGGTTTGTCAACTTGTTTTGATTATTCTAGACCAATTGTTCTCAACCTTCAAAACCTCCTTAGTTTGTGGAGAAAAAAGGGAAAACATTTTCAAGGGATCTTCTTTTGAGCAAACTGAAAAGTTCAGACAAACTGTTAAACAACTTAAGATATACAGAATTAATCTCAAATTTAACCATTTTTAGTTAGAGAGAAAAATCATGAAAACTGACCTAACTGACTTCAATTATTTGATAATTTTCGAAATCAATACAAGATCGCTTCAATTCTGACAAAAAGTTTTTTCAACAAGATAAAACTGAGGGTATTAAAGGAAACTTTACAACAATGTAAAACCAGAATACCTCAGAAATAATTTCAAAAATAACTTTGTAAAATATATATATATATATATAT
>ML777783.1:527739-548375 GCA_009831015.1 Picea engelmannii
AGGGGCATTTAGGATCTTACCATCTAGATTTTCCAATAGAAAAAAGTTTTTACCTTCAGAAGATGATATTTTAAAAGGTCCATACCAGATGTGATCAAATTTACCGTTTTTACCCGAATCTTCCTTTCGAGCATCCCACCTCAGAACTAGATCTCCTGGAAGAAAGTTTATGTTCTTGGCCTTGCGATCAAATAGCAGCTTCATATTATCCTAGTACTTCTATAGTTTTTCATCTATCACATCCCTGTGTTGCTGAACTTCAATCAGCTGGTTTATTCTCCTAGTGAGAGGATTGGGATCTTCCTTCTCATCCTGCCACAGCTTCATTACAGGGAGTGCTAAGTTTATGGGTAATACTACATCTGTACCATAAACCATTTGAAATGGTCAGGTACCAATAGATTTCTTCGTTCCTATTCGATTTGCCCATAAAGAATACTTTAAATGTAAGTGCCAAGATCTTTTATTTTCATTCAAGACCTTCTTAATTATGTTGATCAAACTCTTATTAGAAGATTCAGCCAAACCGTTTCCTTGTGGATAATATGATGTGGAATGTCCTAGTACAATGTTATATTTTTGACAAAAACTGATCATTGCCATTGACTTGAAAGCCTGGGCGTTATCTGTTACTATATTTCTAGGACATCCAAATCTTGCCAATATATTCTCTTCCAAAAATTCCATGACCACTGAATTAGTGGCTTTCCTGGTAGGTATTGCCTCCACCCACTTGGTGAAATAATCTGTGGCAGTGAGAATCCACCTATGTTGGGCACTTGAATGTGGATTTATCACACCTATAAAATCAAGCCCCCATTGCTAAAAATGGGCTTATGTTTTAACTGGAACTAAAGGCATAGCTGGAAGCTTCTATTTTCCAGTGAAAAATTGACAAGGGTTACAAGCCCTTACCTTAGCATTTACATCAGGGAACAGCTTGGGCCAATAATAACCAGCCCTTAAAATTTTATATGTTGTTGCTCTCAAAGCATGATGCCCTCCACAGACCCCTTCATGAAACTGACTGATGACTTCCTCTGTCTCTAATTCAACCAAGCAAACTAAGAGGAAACCAAGTGGGTCTTTCCAGTATAATTTTTTCTCAGAAATGCAATATTTAACTGCATGTAGTTTCAATGTTCTAGCTTTGGAAGATGACAATTCGTCTGGACATTTTAAAGTTAAAAGATATGTTACTATATCTTTATACCAATCAGATGAAATCAATTTGTCCTCAATCTTGTTTTCAATTATTTGATCATCGATTTCATTCATATCTATCCATCCTTCTTCCTCTTGAGCGTTGTTCATCCCAAGAGCCCGAAAATTAGATTCAGCTAGCAGTCTGGCTAAACCCTGTCCTTTTACTAATTTAGTTGGCTTAACCTCCAAATCAAATTCCTGAATTTTTGCAAGCCATCTACCCCTCTTACCGTCACTGTCTGCTTGTACTAAAATATCCTTTACAGCGCTGGTAGGTACATATGCAATGATTTTGGAATGCAATACATACGTTCTAAAAGCCTTCAATGCTTTAACCATTGTGTAAGCTTGCTTTTCCATTATATTGTATTTAATCTCAGCGTCTCGGAGGCTCTTACTGAAAAAGGTGATGGGTTGCTCATAACCCTCTTCATTCTTCTAGAGGAGAACAGCAGCCAGTGTGTGTTCTGAAGCAAATGAAAAAATGAAGAACTCCTTAAGATAATCTGGACTTGCTAGTACCGGAGCCTCACTTATAACTTTTTTAATGTGAGCAAAGGATGCCTTTGCTTCTATTGTCCACTTAACTTTGTTGTTCTTCCTGAGCATATCTGTTATCAGTTTAACAATTTCAGCAAAATTAGGAACAAATCTTCTCAAAAAGTTTATTTTTCCTAAAAAAGATTGAATCTCTTTAACATTTGTAGGAATAGCTAATGTTTCTATGGCCTCTACTCTTTTAGGATCGATTCTGATACCATCTCGGGATACTATATGTCCTAACAACTTGCCTTCCTGCATAGCAAAATGACATTTTTTTGGATTTAATGATAGACCATACTTACGACATTTTTCAAAAGTTTGTTTTAAATGAATTATATGATCTTCATCTGATTTCGAAAAAGCAGTTAAGTCATCCAAATATATAACTACAAACTTATCTCGTTCGCCGACAAAGGCAATATCCATTGCTCGTTGAAAAGTGGCTCCTGCATTCATTAGTCCAAATGGAATTTTATCATACATAAAAGTACCCCAAGGAGTAGTGAATGCAGTTTTTTCCTTATCGGGCTCACTAACAGCAATTTGATTATATCCTGAAAATCCATCAATCATGGACATCCTAGTAGCCCCTACTACTTTCTCTAGAACATGATCCATTTTTGGTAAAGGATAGTTGTCTTTAAGAGAAGATTTATTTAGATTTCTAAAGTCAACGCATAATCTGATTTCCCCATTTTTCTTTCTCACTCGTACTAGATTAGCAACCCAGTCAAAGTATCTTAAGGGAACAATAATCTTAGCGTCTAAAAGTTTTTTCACTTCTTTCTCAATGACAGGTAATAAGATCGGGTTAAACTGTCTGAGTTTTTGCTTGAAAGGTTTGACACCTGGTTTAAGTGGTATTTTGTGTTCTATCACCGAGGTGTCATATGTTTTCAAATCTTCGTATGACCATGCAAACACATCTTTATATTTTTTCAACAACTCTGTATATTTGTTTTTATTTTCTACTGACAAAAATTTTGATAAATTCACCATTTTGGGATTATCTACAGTTCCTATGTTACAGTCTTCAACCTCTTCTGGTTGAGGTTGTAAAGTAGCTTTAGAAGGAATCTCATCTTTATTAAATAGTCTTTCTAAAGGTATCAGACCTTTGGGGATTTGATTGTTTTTTAAAACAAGCATCCGGTGATTAGCTATTCTATCATGAAACTCTTTTGCATCTTCCCCTTCTTTCATAATCCAACTTGGATCATTTTGATTCTCCTTATCATTATATGTTTCTGAAAATTCATCTAAGGATTCAAGAAATTTTCTAAGTTGCTCATCGTCTTCGAACACTTGCCAATGTTGTACATTATCAGGTATGGAAGGATGATGTCTCATTTGAATATGGTATTTTAAATCAAAAGAGGTCGGGGGGCTAAACGTTGATGCAGCTTTAGCTAAAGCACCGGCCTGTTGGTTTTCGGATCTAGGGATGAAATGAAAATTTGCAGAAGTGAAGAAATTATCAATTAGATCCCACACGCAGTTTCTATAAGACCTTAATCTAGGATGTTTAGCTTGATATTGTCGATTTACTTGTTTTATTATTAATTCGGCATCACCGAAAACTTCAATATTTTTAATTTTCATTTTTCTTGCAGCTTCTAAACCAAGTACTAAAGCCTCATATTCACATACATTATTTGTATAGTCTATATACCACTGGAGCCTATAAGAAAAAGGGATCACAAATTGATCATCAGGGGCAATTAGAATTACTCCAGCTCCAGCTCCAAGATAGGAGGAAGCACCATCAAAAAACATTTTCCATGTACCAGTATTATATACATTTTCTTTTATTTCATTTTTTTGAATTTTTTCTTCTGTATCTTTATCATCTACATCTATCTCAAAATAATCATCTAACGATAGTATACAGTTCCCTAAATCTTGATCTGCAATATATACAGGATGATTTTTAGGATTTTTTGGGTCACTCACAGTGAATGTCATCCGAGTTTCCCTGTATAAACGAGTGAATTGTCCTCCGAAAATAGGGATCGTAGCGTATGTCGTATCTAACTGGATGGATCCTCCAAGCTTAGCACCCCATGATCTAGATAGTAGCATTCCATATTTTGGGGGGATATCTGCAACTACTACATCCATAAGGACACTTTTAGAGGGTATCTGGGACAAGTTAACTACTAGGTCTTTAATCATCCCTATGCATTTAACTCTCCTAGAATCAAAAGAATACAAATCACCATAGGGTCTTGTGACTTCGAGACCAAGTTTATCCATTATTGCTTTGGGCATGACATTATGCGAAGCTCCAGAATCCAACATGCAATTGTGTAACAAGTGATCAAAAATGGTAAGTGTGATATAAAAAGGAGCCACTCTATCTTTTTCTCCTTCAGCGTGTGGACCGAACACAATGATAGGTTTATCATCTTCTAAGTTAATTGTGTCTGCCAGACTTTCCTTTTCAGAAAAATTTATCATTTTGGCTATTTGTTTTTGGTATACTGGATTTTTAGCTAATTCGACAAGGGGAATAGGAATTTTGATCTTGCTTATTTCATTTTCCAAGTTAAAATTGCCTAGGGCCTTGTCGTTCTCGATGTGTGGGGCTTCCGTAACCTTTTTCTTAGTTTTACGTTGTGATGTGACCTTATTTTCTTTTATCGGGGTTTGTGTATTTACAGGGGTAGTTCCTATTGGCTCTAACTGTATAGGGTTATCTGTTGTATTTCTTTTTGCAGACTGTTTATCTGCAACTTTTGGGTTTTCTTCATCAGCATCTTTTCTAAGTAAAACCTTCTTCGTTTGAACATTAGAGGGATTTTTATTTCTCGGTCTCAGATTATATTTTCCCTGCAAATCAGCAATAATGTCATCTGCAATACTTTGATATGTATGATCGTCACTGGCATTATTGCTAACTTTATCCTCTAATTTACTTTCTTTAATCAGGGATGCTTCATAATCCTGTCTAGATAAATAAGGATACCTGTTATCATCACCAAGATTACTAATATCTTCATCCAATTCTTCAAAATAGTCGAAGTCTTGTTCTCCAATATAATCTTCACTTTTAAATGGTGCTTGGATCTTTTGATCTTCATTTTTTGTGGTTTTATGTGGTCCCTGAGGTTCAAGATTTTTTCGGAAATCCTTTCTGGGAAAATTTTCTCTTCTGGGTTTTTCCAACTCCATTTTTGAAATTTTGTTTGATAGTTGTTGAATGACCCTAGCCATCTCATCTATCCTATCACCAGAGGATTTTCCTGACCCTGAAGGTCCACCTTGATCTTTAAATTTTTTAATTTCTTTATTTACATTTTCAGTTTTTACTTTAAGCTTCCCTAATGCCATCATATTGGATTCGATTTCGACTGCATCATATTGCATTTTAGAAAGATCTAACGATCTTCTTTCCCTTAATAGTAAAGTAAAGTCAGGATCGAAAGCACCAGCATAAGTTACTTTAGCTACGGGCTGTGAGGGTTTAACTTCTGCTGGAATTTTATTATATAATTTATTAAATCTTTGTGTGAATTCCAGCACCGACTCAGAATTTTTCTTTTTTAGGGCTCCGAATTCGGTTAGGTAGTAGAGGTGATCTTTTCTCTCACCCCATTGTCTGATAAACGCACTCTCCAGTTCTTCATAGGATCTTAACGATCCGGCTGGTAAGGATCGAAACCAAGTTCTTACCTGTCCTTCAAAGGTTTGAACAAGTAATCTGGAATAAACGTCTTCATGTTCTATCCCAAGAATGTCTGCAAATTGATCAAAAAAGTTGATATGTTCCTGTGCAGTCAAATCTCTCTCTCCTGTAAATTTTGGGAGGCTCTTCATATAGTTTTCAGGGAGATCATGAAGAGGAACAGGAAGGACTAGGGGAGCATATCTAGCAGCTACTTTGGCGAAAATCCCGGGAAGTGGTACTTGACCACCTCCAGGAGCACCAGCACCACCTCCAGCACCCCCAGCACCTCCTTGTGCTGCCATATTTAGATTTGGGACCGAAGTTGGGACAGTCTATGGAGAATATCCTTGTAAAATTGGAGACGAAACTTTGGGAAAAGAAAAAGTATCAAAAGAAAGGGGAAGCGAAAGTGATCGTTCAAAAGTTTCCGAAGAATTAGGCTGATCTGTAGAATAAGTTGATAGAAGGATTTGTTTAATTGATTTTCTTGATTTTAAGAGTTTTTCCGGATTAGAGACTGGCGAGGTTTGTTTGCTATCCGGGTTTTTTCTAGTGTTTTTACGGCTACTAGCCAGTTTATTAAATATGGAGTCGCCAAGTGAAAGATAATTTTAGCCTTAGAAAATTTTCTGTTCTTGTTCACTATCAACAACAGAAAGTGTCAATGTCGTTCTTCCCAGGGAAATAATTCATTTCTTCGTCCCCAGCAACGGCGCCAAAAAGATGTTGTTCCTGAGTTTATGTTTTAAGGCTATAAAACATATCGTTAAGGCATCCGAATGAATATTTTTATGATGAGACTTTTTGAATAAAGAAACAAAGAAAGGCTAGATCAGATTTAGTTTCTCAACTGTCTCTGTCTTGCTTCCCGTTGCTCTTGGATGCTAATGTCACGTTCTATGGCAGCCCACGATCTTTCTAACTCAGCCCTATTGGTTTCAATTTGCAGGATGGTGTTAAATAAGTTTAGAGCAATGATGGTTTGATCCTGAAGACTGGGTTCTACGTTTGGTTGTCTACCACTAGGGACTATCATGGGCGATAGGATTTTTTTAAAGGGTTTTGTAAGAGGGTTTTTGTCGATTGGTTACTGTTTTAGATTTTAAAGTTGTTTCATTAATATTATCTCTGAAAATCTGAAGTAACCAATTGACAAAAACCCTCTTACAAAACCCTTTAAAAAAATCCTATCGCCCATGACAGTCCCTAGTGGTAGACAGCCAAACGTAGAACCTGGTCTTCAGGATCAAACCACCATTGCTCTAAACTTATTTAACACCATCCTGCAAACTGCAACCAATAGGGTTGAGTTAGAAAGATCGTGGGCTGCCATAGAACATGACATTAGCATCCAAGAGCAACGGGAAGCAAGACAGAGACAGTTGAGAAACTGAATCTGATCTAGCCTTTCTTTGTTTCTTTATTCAAAAAGTCTCATCATAAAAATGTTCATTCGGATGCCTTGACGGTATGTTTTATAACCTTAAAACATAAACTCAGGAACAACATCTTTTTATGTCAGGGTATGTTTGGCCACCTTCAACACACTCTTTTCTTTGAAAAGCAACTACAAACTCAGTATTATAAGTGTGTTTATAATTGGGCGAAAGCTTATACATTACTTGGATATGTTCAGGCCTGAATGAGCCAATAACAGCTCCTTGCTCGTTTAGAATACTCCTGGTAGGAACATCTATTTTATCCAGTGCCCAGGTGATCATATCAGTATATGAAACAAGTCTCGGGCGCACAGCAACCTTATGAAGCTCAGCCTCGGTGATATCTCGGAGATGGTTGTCCGCACCAGTGTCCACATATTTAAGTTCATCCTCGAATTTTTCTACAATTGTTGCCCATGATTTGACAGAGTGTACTACCCCAGATGCAGTAGTATCAGAAACAATATCGCCTTCTAGTTGCTCTTCATTTTTCTTCGAAGCCTTCTTTGGTGCCATAGCTCTGTGTTCACTTGAAAAACCTGTAACAAAGCGGAATTTAGCTTCGAAATGATAATGTAAACGTTTCAAAATTTACTTCGAATATATCATAAAATCATCGAGATTTGTACCTCTGTTATGAAATTAATGCAAAAGATATCCCTGAATATATGCATTTAATGTTTGTACCTGAGATTTCTCATTGTATTCAAAAACTTTCCATATTGAATAATGCCGCATTAAAGATTATTTATCAAAACTTTTTACTTTAAACCTTGTTTATTCGAATGATTAATTAGTGTTAATCTTGATTTAAAATTTAATAACACTTGTATCGGAGTTTCAGAACTTTTGATGTCATGTAAATGAGTCATCGAAGAACCCCGATTGTCGAAATCGCGATGTATTATTTAAGTTAAAACATTTTAATTATATTAATTAATCCAGATTAAACTTTTTCGAGATTTCATTAATCGGGAAATCGGGGATCGAGAAATCGGGAAATTCAATGAAATAAAAACTGTTGCTCACAAAACCGTGAATCCCAATATCCCGATATGATTATTTACTCTTACTCATGCTTAGCAGTAATTATCTTAATTCCAAACTTCACTTAAGAATTAACTATATCGTGAAATCGGGAAATCGGAGAATACGTTGACGAGTTTCTTTGTTCTCACAAAATCGCGAATCCCAATTTTGCGATGAGATTAACTTAACGTTTAAACGTTTTTTTAAATCTGGTTTAAGTAAATGATGTTTTAATTAAGGATTAGGGTATCAGGAAATCGGAAATCGGGATTTCGCTGTTTAATTTGTGTTGAATATTTGTTCATTCAAAACTCTGAAACCCGATATCCCGATTTAAATTAAAATTCCTTAAGTTTTAAATCAATGTTCGTTTTATAAGATTATTTCGAATAATATTGAAAAACTTATATTCGTTTAGAGTTTTATCATTCTTTGTTCAAAAATGAACCATAAAGGCATCGCGAATTCGTCGGAGATGAAATTTTTTTCTTTAGTAAATTTATAAATTGTAAAGACTCAAAGATACAAAATTTTTCATCCTTAAGATCGAAAATTCAAGGTCTGTTTCAACACTAGTGATAGGGTGCCTTGGAAATGATTGTCGGACGGCTCAGCTTGCTCATTGATGAAGTTAATTCCCAAGGCCTTGCAATTGGATTCGGCCAACAACTTGGCCAAACCTTGCCCCTTTATCAACTTGGTGGGCTTAATCTCCAGATCAAATTCTAGGATCTTGGCGATCCATTTACCTCTCCTCCCATCTATGTCAGGCTGTATAATAATGTCCTTCATAGAAGTTGAAGGGACATATGCAGTGATCTTTGACTGCAAGACATAGATCCTGAAAGCTTTGAGAGATTTCACCAATGCATAGGCATGCTTTTCCATGATTTCATATCGGAGCTCTGCATCTCTTAACGCCCTGTTGTAGAAGGCACTAGGTTGTTCTTGCCCTTGATCATTTTTCTGCAACAACATTGTTGCTACTGTATCACAGGAAGCAAAAGAAAAAATCAGAAAATCTTTGGAATAATCGGGGCTGATTAGCACAGGTGCCTCAGTCAATGCCTTCTTTATTTGAACAAAAGATTCCGTGGGTTCAGCAGTCCATTTTATTTTATTTCCCTTCCTGAGCATAACTGTGATGTGTTTCACTGGCTCGACAAAGTTTGAGACAAATCTCCTTAGAAAAATTATCTTCCCCAAGAAGGCTTGAACTTCCTTCTTAGACCTGGGAAGCGACAAGGTCTGAATTGCCTCCACTCTGCTAGGATCAATCCTCACTCCTTCCGCTGATACTATATGGCCCAACAACTTTCCCTCCTCCATAGAAAATAAAGACTTCTTGGGGTTTAGTGAAAGGCCGAACCTTCGACATTTTGAGAAGACTTTCCTCAGGTGATAGCAGTGCTCTTTGTCAGACCTTGAGAAGACTGTTATGTCATCCAGATATATCACCACAAACTTGTCTTTCTCCCCGATGAAGTCTATGTCCATGGCTCGCTGAAACGTTGCTCCTGCATTCATCAGTCCGAATGGCATTTTGGCATACATGAATGTGCCCCAAGGAGTGGTGAAGGTCATTTTTTCTTTGTCCTTAGGCATGATCGATATCTGATTGTAGCCAGAGAAACCGTCAATCATGGATATCCTAGATGCACCAGTGACCTTCTGCAATATATGTTCCATGTTGGGCAGGGGATAATTGTCTTTCCTGGAGCTTTTGTTCAAGTTCCTGAAATCAACGCAGAGTCTGATCTCCCCACTTTTCTTTCTTACCGGAACCAGATTGGCCACCCAATCGGAATATCTCAGGGGGACAATGATTTGGGCATCCAGCAATTTCTTCACCTCTTTCTCCATGACAGGTAGCAACATGGGGTTTATCTGTCTCAGCTTCTGTTTGAATGGCTTGGCCTCTTCTTTCAGTGGGATATTGTGCTCAATGACTGATGTGTCATATGTTTTGAGGTCTTCATAGGTCCATGCAAACACATCAGAAAACTCCCTCAGCGACTCTGTATATTCGGCCCTTTGCTCCTTGGTTAAACTCCTTGACAACTTGACAAACCTGGGCTCCTCTTGTGTGTCGATGTTGCACTCAGCTATGTCAGCATCATCACTTGAAACTCTCCCCTTTAATACCACATCATTCCCATCAAACAATCTTTCTAATGGGACCAGTCCCCTGGGAATGTGATTGCTAGGCAATTGAATATTGTCATGTTTTGCTATTTTACTCAGCAACTCACCCCCATCCAAACTTTCCTCAGAGATGGAATCTTGATCGATATGCAGCTCTGAAAACTCCTCGATAGTTTCCAAGAATTTCTTGATCTCAAGATCGTCCTCAAACACCTTCCAATGCTTAACGTTGTCAGGTATGGAGGGCCTGTATTTTACTTCTACATCATACCTCAGTTTGGGCGGCAAGGGTACTTTGAAAAGGCTTGCATATGTAGCCAAGGAATCCGCCACTATGTTCTCTTCTCTTGGGATGAAAGAAATGTTAAATGCTGAGAAGAAACTATCAATAAGATCCCATACCTCATTTCTGTAACTCCTGATTCGAGGATGCTTGGCTTGATAAGCGCTTCTGATCTGCTGGACCACCAACTCTGCATCTCCGAACACTGCTACCTTCGGTATTCCCATTTCCCTCGCAGCTCTTAATCCTAGGATAAGAGCTTCATATTCTGCCACATAGTTGGTAGCTTCAAATTCTAGTTTGTATGACAGAGATATGGTTTCCTGAGCTGGTGACACAAAAGCCACTCCAGCTCCAGCGCCTTCCCTGGAGGAGGCTCCATCAAAGAACATTTTCCAGACGGGAGTGATGTAGGGAGGAGATTTAGGGGAAATGGTGGGTCGCTTTCTGAGTTTGAGAGGAGGCTCGGGGGCATGGGTGAGTTGTAGTAAACTGGAGCCTAAATCAGTGTCCAAGGCAAAGATGGGATGATTGGTAGGGTTGGCTTCGTCGTTGATTATATAGGCCAGCTGGGCTTCCCTATATAGTCTTCTATGCTCTCCTCCGAACACTGGGATAGTGGCATACGTGAGGTCCATATGCAAGGTTCCCCCCAGTCTTTTTATCCAAGACCTTGACAACAACATACCAAACTTTAGGGGGACATCAGCCACTACAATATCCATGACCACACTTTTCATGGGCAGTTGAAACAAGGTCACAACCAGGTCCTTAATAACTCCAAGGAACTGAACTCTCCTGGAGTCGAAAGAATAGAGGTCATGATAGGCTCGAGTGACTTCTAGTCCTAATTCCTCCATGACAGTTTTAGGCATGAGGTTGTGAGAAGCCCCCGAATCCATCAAGCAGTTGTGCAACACTTTATCGTGTATGTTCAGGGTGGTGTAGAAAGGAGGGGATGAATCATCTCTATATTCTACCATGGGTCCTAGGACAACTGCTGGCTTTTCGTCTTGGAGGTTTATGGAGTCCGTGGGAGGGCATGAGGCTTCAGACTGTAAAATTTTAGAGAAGCGCTTCTTAAATTCTCCATGTTTAATTAGCTCAGTGAGGGGCATAGGGATCCTGATCTTTTGAATTTCATGCTCAAAATTGAAAGAAGATGTAAGCTTTGGAATCTCTCTTATTTCAGGGGCATGAGTGTGGAAAATGGGAGAGAGGGGTTGAGCTTTCTTACCTCTGTGAGCGTATGTTATTTGATTAGCGGGTTTTTCTGTTCCAGTGGACTGCTCAGGAATATCAGGTGCTACTGTCCTTTTATCAGACCTACGGTTGTACCTACCTCGGCCGTCGCTAGCTTTATCTCCTTTGCTCAATTCATTCAGTTGACTATCCATGAGAGACTCCTCGTAAGCTACTTGAGTGAGATGAGGAAAAGGAGGAGTGTCCTCTAAGCAATGGATTTCAGGATCAAGCTCACCTGTTCCTTCTTGTTCCTCCTCGGCCACAAAATTGTTTTGGAAAGGGGCCTGAATTTTCTGGTCTTCTCTGTCTCTTCCTCTCTCTCTCTTTGCATATTAGGAGGAGTGAAATTGTTTGGCCTCCTGAAACCTCCTTTATTTTCGTCGATCTGAGGGCCTTTATACGCTTGCCTCCCTTCCACCTTCATCCTCTCCATCTCTGTAGACAGAGACTTTACCATCTTGGTCAGTTCATCCACTTGAAGGTGGGGCACCGATGGGTCAGAAGTCGAGGCTTCTAACCTTCCCTTTCTTCTGTCCGCGTCATCCTTGTTCCTCAGTCTGTCAGCCGCTAACACATTGGATTCCACTTCTATGGCCGCATCTTGCATTTGAGCCAAGGTGGTGGATCTTCTCTCTCTCAACAAGAGGCAAAAATCGGGACCGAACGCACTAGCATACGAAATCTTAGCTGATGCTTTTGAAGGCTTTATCTCCACCGGGATCTTGTTATACATCTTATTGAATAGACCGGGACTCTCCATCCATCTTCTTCAGAGACCCGAACTCTGTCATGTAATACATGAAGTCCTTCCTATCTCCCCACTGCCTCAGGAAAGCATCATCCAGCGCTTCAATCCCAGCAATAGATCCGGGAGCCAATCCTCTAAACCATTTCCTCACCTTGCCATCCAAGCTCTAGACAAAAACTCTCATCCAGACATCTTCATTTTCAATGTTCAGGTTTTCTGCATAACTGTAGAAAGAAGCGAGGTGTTCTTCGGCAGTTATGTCTCCTTCCCCAGTAAACTTAGGCATATACTTCAAGTAATCTCCAGTAGGGAGAGGATTCATAGGATGAGGTAGGACTAAGGGGGCATATCTGGCTGTGACTATGGTGTCCATTCTATTCAGAGGGGGGTTAGCGCCAACCATAGGGATATTATATGGAGGAGAACTCATAGGAGAAGGAGTTCGCGAAGGGGCTACTGGGAATGAGTTCTGAAGTGGAGTGGGAACCAAGAGGGGTTTTAATGAGAAGGATAACGAGCTCAAGTCAGTAGGTGCTTTTCTCTGCACAGGAGTAGTAAAGATAGGAGCGGGGAGATCTTCTGTGGTCCCGGCCCAACGCCAAGGTATAGTTTCAGGGGAGATGGGAGTGACAAGGTCTCATCCCTCCGGTACCAGACTAGGAGAGGAAAACTCAACAGGAACACTCCCAAAATTTATGAAATGGGAAACTGCAAAAACAGGCCTGCTGAGAAGCCGAGGAGAAGAAAATGGGGTTTCTACAGAAAGAGATAGTGGATTACCTGGTTCAGCGGTAGAAGCTTCTTCTTCAAGGGCCTTTCCTTTTCTGAGCATCGCCTCTGGATCTGTTTCAGGCATAGCTAGAGGTAGCTATGGATGAGACCGCGTATGTCTGCCTATGAAAGCCACAATTAATAGAGCAGGTTATCCCCAGTGGAGTCGTCACAGTGGAGTCGCCAGGTGCACAGTAGAAATCTCAATAGTTATGATATCTGATGCACCTTCATAATCATCTGATCGTTGTCATTCTGCCCAGGGAAAATCTTCAACTTCGTCCCCAGCAACGGCGCCAGAAATGTTAGAGTCGGAAGTCACTCCTGGATTGCTTGCAGGAGCAGAGCCCGACACCCATCAGATTAATGTCACGATTTGTTTTAAAGGGTGATCGAATGGAGGTAAAGACTCAAGGAAATATCATTCTAACTCAGGGACTAGGTCTAGTATGTAAAGAACAAGGGAGGTCTGGAATCCTAACTTCATCTAGTGGGTTGATTAAACGATGAGCAGGTGGAAGACTTAGGAGAGGATGAACAAACAGCTTTGGGCAACAGGCTTACGGCAGCTTGCAGAAGAAAGACTCTGAATGCAAGATCCACTTGGTTCAGGGTCTCAAGAAACTAAAGGGGACTTGACTAGATCCTCCAATTCAAAGTCACTCAGCGTCAGGAAAATCGCTAGAACTGATTAGAAACATCATAACTGCTACAGTGATCCTATCCAACATCATCCTATAACAATTATAGCTCGAATGGATCCTCCAATTCCGAGCGGTTCTAACACAGTGTAACAAAGATGTAAAAGAAACTGGCATCCATCAGGCAAGAAGTCTCAAGAGTCCATACATAATCAGATTTGCAGTGCTTTCTTAAAACTTTACAACCGGGAGCTCTGCTCAACCATCGATAGATTACAAAAAATACAAAGACTGAGTCTATATACTCAGGAAAATTCACCCCACAGAATCGTGTCCATACACCCAAGGCTTGGTGTCTTTTCAGTCAAATTTCGACAGTCTTTCTTTGTTTGTCTCCACCTTAATTGCGCATGGCCCTTGTAGGGGTAGGGTAGCTAAGCTATTAAGTGTCGAGCTAGCATGTGCAGACTTTTCTGTCTCTTCACAGACTTCGACATAGCTTCTTTGACGAACCGGGTACACGGGACCCTCTCGAGCGAACCGCTTGCCAGACTTTCCATACCTTACGCTTAATGTATGAGGAGAGGTTTCACCTACCCCTTCTTGCCTTCATTTACTTCAGGCGAAGGCCCGGAGCGAGATCGTATCAGATGGCACCTGGAGATCGAACAATTTGTTCGGCCACTGAACTCGACGCCTTTGGCCCCCTGCTCGCATAGCTCCTTTCTTTCCCAAACAACCGCGGGTTGTGACCCTGCTTTATTTCCATAGAGACTTTCGACGTTCGCAAATAAGGGGCACTGCTCTCTGTGCCTTGAAATCGCGAGAGGCGAAACGCCGAGACAGCTTGATCATGCACCAGGTGTCTTTTAGTTCCGATGGTTCCGAATTCTTCCCGTGCTGTTGTGGGCCTGGGCCCTGAATGCTCTCGGTGCTTCGCGCATCGCGAAATAACGGAGCCATTCTTTGTGTTTTGGATTCATGAGGGATGAAACGCCGAAGCGGCTTAATCGCGCACCATGTGTCTATCTAGATCGGACGGCTCGGATTATCTCCACAGTATTGTGGGCCCGATCCCTAGCGCCCTCGGCACTTCACGTCTCGCGGCTGGGAGGACCTAGACCTTCTATTTCCAAGTCGCGATGGGTGAAAAGGCGAGGAGCCTAATCGCGCACCATGTGTCCCTCTAGATGGACGACTGAGATCTTTTCGGCGATATTGCGGGCCCGACATTAAAAACTCTCGCAACTTCTCAATCTCGCGAGTTGGAGTGTGGAACTTTGGCCTTCTCCTCTCGCGAAGCTCCAAGACGCGATGGTTCGCGAAGGGTGACCCCCGAGGAAATCCGACTGCTCACCTTTTGAAAACTTTTGCGCTATACTTCGGTTGACTGCAACTACCCATCGATCGTCGACTTGCTTCGATGATGAACCTTTGCCACTGAAACAAAATGCCCGCTCGCTTGGTTTAAAATACAAAAAGGACTTCTTCCGCGTGCTACCCTTGAGCATGTCGTGCAACTTGCAGACCCGAATGCTCTAGAGCCCGTGACAAGAATTATCACTAACAGGACCCATTCTTGTATGTGAAATAATGATATGAAGATCAATGAAGTTGTTGGTGAAACTATACTAGATGGATAGTGCTTGTCATTCCATTTCTGGTGGTATGTGGAATGTCACATAACTCCTCATGGTTTGAGAGTTATGTCCTTACGAAGATGAAGGACCCCCACATGAAGGATTGAAGCCCCCAAGGTCAAAGAAGTCAAAGTGACATAAAAGAAGAAATCATTATTTTAAATGATAAAGTAAAGTGACAAGTCAAGGTTTATTATTTAAATAATAAAGAGAAGTGACAAAATCAAGAAAGATTATTGAAATGATAAAGCATTGGAGAACTTTCTATTTATGGAAAGTGGTTGACCCTAAAATAAGGAAAATAGGTTAAGTGACCTAGAAATGGGTTAAGTGACCTGGAAGATGAAAGTATAAATAAGAAGCTAATATCTCTTGTAAAAAGTACATCTATGTGAATCATCCTTTTTGTGGATTAATGGAGAGCTTTTTGTCAATATCTTTTGGAGTATTGATGGAGATATTCTTGTGAGATCTTCTTATTGGTTTTAATCTCTTGAGAATGATTGAAGATATATTATGAGAAAGAGAGCGAGAGGAGGATCTCATGGACACTTCAAAGTTTCGGCAATGTCAAAGATCTTGACAGAAAAATTCTCAGAACTTCAGAAACCTTAGTTTCTGATGCATATGTGGGTTGTCTGTGTATAGGGTGTGTATAGATTGAGGTATACGCGGGCTTCCTGTGCATAGGGTGAGTATGTACGTGGGTTGTATGAGGATAGGGAGTGTATAGAGGATGGAATGGTGAAGACTTGTGTTTGAGTTGGTGTCAAGCTCTTGGATGATGAGGCAAGTTCCAGATCTGCATTCTATGGGCTCAGATCTATCACTGAGACACTGGTCTGATTACATTATTGTCTTTATGTATACTATTGTTTGATGTGATGTGAATTCTTAGGGAATTATTGGTATGGCTTCTATGATATGGTTCAAATTGGTTGATTTCGTTGATGGAGTGAGCAAAACTCTTTTGATTCAGTGGTGAAATGATTGCTATGGTATACTAGTTTTTTATACATGTTTGAGGTAGCATACATATTTATTTGTTGTAGAGAATGAGAAAGCTATTGGAGAGCTTGGAAGTGTTGTGAATGGCTGGTGGTCAGATTGGACAGTCAGAGATAGAAGAGAATGATACATTGTTTGCAGATGATATGAGTTGATCTTGAAGGAAAAACCCTAACAACTCAGAAGGTATACGCAGGTTGTTGTATACACTAGACACATGCATACACGGGTTGTAGTGAGCCAGGGCATGTGCACACACTGGATGCACTACTAACAAGTCGCATACCTGTTGACAGATTGATATCTGTTGAGGATTGTTTCCTCATATTAGTTCATGCTAAGGGTGTAAGTTGAGTCTTGCATTATAGAGTTGGTGCTCTTGTAGAGTTGTACTCTATTCAGTTGTTGTTGATAAACCCTGGATTGTTGTGCAAAATAAAAAGAAAAATTGTACATACATCTTGTGTCCTTTGTGTTCCTTGTGATGATGACTTGTTGATGATATATTGTTGATATATGTTCACATCTAACTGGTTATAAATGACAGCAATGGGTAATGAATAAATGTTGAATGTTAATTAAAGAGTTTTTTGTAAGAGGGAAGTTTTGGGAAAAAGATCCCCACACTCATTCACCCCCCTCTAAGTGTGGTAGGTGTGTCCAATAATTGATATCAGAGTGGGCCTTCACTACAAGCCTTAACAAGCTTGAAGGAGATCCGTAGACACACAAATGGATGATGAAATATCGATCCTTGATGAGGAAAACTATTCTTCTTGGAGAATAGAGATGAGAGTGTATTTGAAGACAATGGGAGAAGCTATTTGGAAGGTAGCCATTGGTGGATCAGTTTTTTTGAAGAACAAGTCAAAGTTTGCATCTCAAATAGAAGGAAATAAGAATGATGCATTGGCTCTCAAAACCATTCTTAGTGGACTCTCAAGCCCTATCAAAGAGAGCATGGGACAATGCACTTCCGCCAAGGATCTATGGCTAAATCTAGAGGAGACATATCAAAGAAAGAAGGAGAAGGAACATATTGAAGACCACTCCATCAAAATTATCAAAGGTAAAGAATCATCAAAAACCCTTGATTGTGTTATTTCAAAATGTGATCTTGAAAACATCTCAAGTGAAGACAAAGAATTAAGTGATGATAGCAAAAAGGAAGATCTTGAAGACGCTTCAAATGAAGGCAAAGAATCATGTATTGATGTTGGAAAAAAGGAATATCATGAAGGTATTTCAAATGAAGGTAAAGAACCCTCAAAAACCTTTGATTGCAATGATGATGATGAATTTTTCTCTACAAGTGAAGAAGAAGATCTAGAAATAGTTTGTGTAAAGTTTGATAGTTATTATCCCATTAAAATAATAGAAGAAAATCTATTAAAACTTCAAAAATAAGTTGAAGAGGGTTTATATAGATATAGAAGTGATCATTATTATACACACTATAAATATCTTTCGGATAACACTAAGAAGTTTCTTAGGAGGAGTCAAAGGCACATCTTGATGTCAAAAGAAATGATCAAAGAACAAGAAGAGAGCAATAAAACTCAATTAGAAGAAAAGGAAGAAAAGATCACAAGACTAAAGAATGGAAAAGAAGATATGAATGTAGATGATGAGATTAGAAAAAGTTTTGAAATCATTGTTCATCTCAAGACCCAAATTGAAGAAGCCAAAATGATAGAAGAACTATTGAAGAATCAAATAAATGAAAATGAAGAGTCATGTTGTAAGTTAGAAGTTGAAATTGTTGATCTTAGAAAGAAGGTAGAGAAGTCAAAAAAATTCTTGAATAGCTCAAGAATCTTGGATGAGATATTGGAAAGTCAAAGATCACCATGTGATAAAGCAGGTCTTGGATACAAGAAAGAAGCCACAGATGTTGAACTAAGTACCTCAAAGAAGCCTGAGGTATGTCCATCAAAGAAGGAAGACAATGTTGCAAAGAAACCATCTACACAAGGTAAATAAAATTTCAAAAGAACAAAGCAAGAAAGACATCAAGAAGCTATCCTTGGGACACCAAAGCAAAGGTATGAAAGTATTTTTCATGGTCATTGTTCTTCATGTAATGGATATGGTCACAAAGATTTTGAATGTATATATTATGAAAAGAGATATAATGGAAGGTTTTATAACACCATGGGGTGTTGGAGATGTGATCAAGTAGGACACATTGTTGTTCAATGTAACACCATGAGATGCTACAGGTGTAGTGGATTTGGCCACAAATCCCAGGATTGCTAGAACACAAGAAGAAAGTCTATGATGAGAACTTCAAATAGCATGGCTAGAAGAAGGAATGAAGTAATAAAGGGAGACATATTTGAAAATATGGATACTCATAGCTCAATTTCTGAGGAGAAGGGTCATTTACAGAAGTGGGTGAAGAAGACAGAGCAGCCAGATCAGAATGAAAGACTGAAGGGAAGTTCAAAAAGTGTGTAGCAAGTCGCGTATATGTTATAAATCCTTGATAAAAAGGCAATGCACATCGCTTGGAGTTTGGTGTGATGGTATAACTCTGTGATGCAGGGTTTGACATGGTTTATTGTAGGTTCTGATACTGTTTGTTGTAGGTTTTCATGGTTCTAAGTTAGATCACACAAGGTTATGATATAAAATAAATCTTGGGTGCATGGCACTAACCCATGAGTATGGATTGATCCTGATCAAATGCTCATCTATTGGATAATCGGGGTCATAGCTTGTTGATGAATGGTTGATATACTTGCTTGGTGCAAGTGATGATGCTTGATGATACTACACCCTTGGTATTACTTGATTAGCACAACAATTGGTATTTGTTTGATACATGGTTATGATACTTGGTTCATGATGGAGACATATCATGAGTGATATGACACATGGGTGGCATATTGATATATGCACATGGTTGGAATATTGGTCGATGCACATGGTTGGCATATTGGTAGATGCATATTATTGATTCCATGGATGATATCTTTTGGAACATTGCATGATTTTGATGTACATGGTTGATGTACATGGGTGTTGTGCATGGTGAGCACATTTTGGTACATGATGTACTTGGTTGATATTTTGTTCACGATTCTCTATTTCATTGTTGACATATCTTTTTCTTCATAATGTTTGGTATGGGATGAGTTTGATGCATGAACAGGTCCAAGGATCATTATATTGTAGCATATTTGTGATCTTGTAGAGAAGATAAGGGGAGACATACCCATAGGGGGAGTCATTCTTATTCCCATGATTCTAGAAGGAGATATTTATCAGATGCATACCTAGAAAATATCCCTATAGTTGAAGAAAAATCACAAAGGCATGATTCTAGGGGGAGCGATGGACATAAAGGGAGCATGAAAAATGTATTTTCAGCATTACATCAAATTGATATCCCTTGTTCAAAAGGGGAGAGATTTTTCAACGACAACAAGATAGGGGGAGAAGCCCCAAGGAGAGTTCAAGCAAGGGGAGCAGCCCGAAGAGGAGAATGGTCCTTTTCCATTGATGTCAAAGGGGGAGAGTTAATCACATTGATGTGATTGATGTTTATTGATAGAGATAGTCACATTGACGATTGATGTAGAGCATCCCTTGTCTACATGTTTCACATCAATAATTGGTAATTGTTGTTGACATAAATGTTGGTATTTCCATCAATGCCAAAGGGACAAATTGTTGGATCATGTTGTCATTGATGTCAATGGATTGATTATTTGGGAGATTTTTGGATCATGTGTCATTGATGCAAATAGTTTGATTGATTGATGTCAAGTAATTGATTGATTGATGATTGATGAACAATGTATATGCATAGTCCTTGATGAGAATGATATATGTCAAAGTGGAAACCAATTGATAAAGATGGATGATTGATTTGATGCATAGATGAAGATGGATCAATGATTTGTCATTGATACATGATGATGCATAGTTTGTTTGATGAAAAGATGACTTATTATTGATAAAGTGCATAAATGGATGAAATCCAAAGTGTTCCCATTGAGGTGAAAGTCCTCATGGGAAGATGCTTTGCAGATTGAGTTATCCTAGAAGAATGGTTGGAGGACCCATGCTTGTATGTGAAATAATGAGATGAATATCAATGAAGTTGTTGGTGAAACTATCCTATATAGATATTTCTTGTCATGCCATTTCCGGTGGTATGTGGAATGTCACATAACTCCTCATGGTTTGAGAGTTATGGCCTTACGAAGATGAAGGACCCCCACATGAAGGCTTGAAGCCCCCAAGGTCAAAGAAGTCAA
>ML777783.1:557936-601687 GCA_009831015.1 Picea engelmannii
GATCTTCCTCTAGATGCTTCTCTTAATAGACACATTTAGTATAAATAAGGGTCGAGGGTATGAAAACCCTAGCTTGGAGATTATTGTAACAGAGCGCTGCTCGACTGGAGGTTGCCCCCTCGAAGAGGCCTATGAACATTTCTTTCTGAATCGAAGTGATTTTCTATTGCTATTTCATATATCATTTCTGTGTATTGTGAAGATTATGCTGGATATTTTACTGTTATTCTTCCATTTCTAGCATTTTATTTCTGTTCTGCATATTTTATATATCTGGTATCTTGCATAGTCACATTGACGATTGATGTAGATCATGCCTTGTCTACATGTTTGACATCAATAATTGGTAATTGTTGTTGACATCAATGTTGGTATTTCCATCAATGCCAAAGGGGGGGATTGTTGGATCATGTTGGCATTGATGCCAATGGATTGGTTATTTGGGAGATTGTTGGATCATGTGTCATTAATGCAAATGGTTTGATTGATTGATGTCATTGATTGATTAAAAATTTATATGCATAGTCCTTGATGAGAATGATAGATGTCAAAGTGGAAACCAATTGATAAATATGGATCATTGATATGATGCATAGATGAAGATGGATCAATGAGTTGTCATTGATACATGATGATGCATAGTTTGTTTGATGAAATGATGACTCATTATTGATAAGGTGCACAAATGGATGAACTCCAAAGTGGTCCCCTTATGGTGAAATCCCTCATGGGGAGACGCTTTGTAGATTGATTTATCGTAGATGAATGGTTGGAGGACCCATTCTTGTATGTGAAATAATGAGATGAAGATCAATGAAGTTGTTGGTGAAACTATCCTAGATGGATAGTGCTTTTCATGCCATTTTCGGTGGTATGTGGAATGTCACATAACTCCTCATGGTTTGAGAGTTATGGCCTTATGAAGATGAAGGACCCCCACATGAAGGCTTGAGGCCCCCAAGGTCAAAGAAGTCAAAGTGACCTAAAATAAGAAATCATTATTTTAAATGATAAAGTAAAGTGACAAGTCAAGGTTTATTGTTTAAAGAATAAAGAGAAGTGACAAAATCAAGAAAGATTATTTAAATGATAAAGTATTGGAGAACTTTCTATTTATGGAAAGTGTTTGACCCTAAAATAAGGGAAATAGGTTAAGTGGCCTAGAAATGGGTTAAGTGACCTAGAAATGGGTTAAGTGACCTAGAAGATGAAAGTATAAATAAGAAGCTAGGATCTCTTGTAAAAAGTACATCTATGTGAATCATCCTTTTTTTGGATCAATGGAGAGCTTCTTGTGAGAGATTCTTATTGGTATGAATCTCTTGAGCATGATTGAAGACCTATTCTGATAAAGAGAGAGAGAGGAGGATCTCATAGACACATCAAAGTTTCAGCAATGTCGTAGATCTTGACGGAAAAATTCTCGAAACTTCATAAACCCTAGTTTTTTATGCATACGTGGGCTATCTGTGTATAGGGTGCATATACATTGAGGTATATGTGGGTTTTCTATGTGTAGGGTGAGTATGTACATGGGATGTATGAGGACAAGGAGCGTATAGTGGATAGAATGGTGAAGACTTGTGTTTGAGATGGTGCCAAGCTCTTGGATGATGAGGCAGGTTCCAAATCTGCATTCTATGGGCTCAGATCTATCACTGAGATACTGGTATGATTACATTATTGTCTTTATGGATACTATTGTTTGATGTGATGTGAATGCTTAGGGAATTCTTGGTGTGGCTTCTATGATGTGGTTTAGCTTGGTTGATTTGGTTGATGGAGTGAGCAGCACTCATTTGATTCAGTGGTGAAATGATTGCTATGGTATACTAGTTGTTTATACATGATTGTGATAGTATTCATAGTGAAATTTTGTGGAGCATGCATAAGCTATTGGAGAGCTTGGATGTTTTGTGACTAGCTGGTGGTCATATTGGACAATCAGAGACAGAAGTGAATGATACATTGTTTGCAGATGATCTGAGTTGATCTCTAAGGACAAACCCTAATAGCTCAAAAGGTATACGCAGGTTTTTGCATACATTTTCCATGTGAATATGTGGGATATAGTGAGCCAGGGTGCGTGCACACACTAGTTGCACTACTGACAAGTCACATACCTATTGACAGATTAATATCTATTGAGGATTGTTGCCTCATATCAGTTCATGTTGAGGGTGTAAGTTGATTCTTGCATTATAGAGATGGTGCTCTTGTAGAGTTGTACTCTATTAAGTTGTTGCTGATAAACCCCAGATTGTTGTCCATAATAAAAAGAAAAATTGTACATACATATTATTTCCTTTATGTTCCTTGTGATGATGACTTGTTGAAGATATATTGTTGATATATGTTGTTGATATATGTTCACATCTAATTGGTTATAAATGACAACAATGGGTAATTAATAAATGTTGAATGTTAATTAAGGAGTTTTGTGTAAGAGGGAAGTTTTGGGAAAAAGATCCCCACACTCATTCACCCCCCCTCTAAGTGTGGTAGGTGTGTCTAGCAATTGGTATCAGAGTGACCCTTCACTACAAACCTTAACAAGCTTGAAGGATATCCATAGACACACAAATGGATGAGGAAATACCAATCCTTGATGAGGAAAACTATTCTACTTGGATAATAGAGATGAGAGTGTCTTTGAAGACAATGGGAGCAACTATTTGTAAGGCAGCCATTGGTGGATCAGTTCCATTGAAGAACAAGTCAAAGTTTGCAGCTCAAAGAGAAGGAAATAAGAATGATGCATTGGCTTTCAAGACCATTCTTTGTGGACTCTCAATCCCTATCAAAGAGAACAAAGGACAATGCACTTCCTCCAAGGATATATGGATAAATCTAGAGGAGACATATCAAATCAAGAAGGAGAAGGAAGATATTGAAGACCACTCCATCAAAATTATTAAAGGTAAAGAATCATCAAAAACCCTTGATTGTGCTATTTCAAAATGTGATCTTGAAAACATATCAAGTGAAGACAAATAATTAAGTGATGATAGCACAAAGGAAGATCTTGAAGACACTTCAAATGAAGGCAAAGAATCATGTATTGATGTTGGCAAAAAGGAAGATCATGAAGATATTTCAAATGAAGGTAAAGAACCCTCAAAAACCCTTGATTGTAATGATGATGATGAATGTTTCTCTACAAGCAAAGAAGAATATCTAGAAACAGTTTGTGTAAAGTTTGATGGTTACTATCCCATGAAAAGAATAGAAGAAAATCTATTAAAACTTCAAAAAGAAGTTGAAGAGGGTTTATATAGATATAGAAGCGATCATTATTATACACACTATAACTATCATTCGGATAACACTAAGAAGTTTCTTAGGAGAATTCAAAGGCACATCTTGATGTTAAAAGAAATGATCAAAGAATAAGAAGAGAGCAATCAAACTCAATTAGAAGAAAAGGAAGAAGAGATCACAAGACTAAAGAATGGAAAAGAAGATATGAATGTAGATGATGATATTAGCAAAAGTTTTGAAATCATTGTTCATCTCAAGACCCAAATTGAAGAAGCCAAAAGGATAGAAGAACTATTGAAGAATGAAATAAATGAAAAGGAAGAGTCATGTTGTAAGTTAGAAGCTGAAATTGTAAATCTTAGAAAGAAGGTAGATAAGTCAAACAAATTCTTGAATAGATCAAGAATCTTGGATGAGATATTGGAAAGTCAAAGATCACCATGTGATAAAGCAGGTCTTGGATACAAGAAAGAATCGACAGATGTTGAAGAAAACACCTGAAAGAATCATGAGGTAAGTCCATCAAAGAAGGAATACAATGTTGCAAAGCAACCATCTACACAAGGGAAAGAAAATTTCAAAAGAACAAAGCAAGAAAGACGTCAAAAATCTATCCTTGGGACACCAAAGCAAAGGTATGAAAGTATTTTTCATGGTCATTTTTATTCATGTAATGGATATGGTCATAAAGCTTTTTAATGTAGATCTTATGAAAGGAGATATAATGGAAGATTTTATAACACCATGAGGTGTTGGAGATGTGATCAAGTAGGACACATTGTTGTTCACTGTAACACCATGAGGTGCTACAACTATAGTGGATTTGGCCACAAATCCCAAGATTGTTGGAACACAAGAAGAAAGTCTATGATGAGGACTTCAAATAGCATGGCTAGAAGAAGGAATCAAGTAAGAAAGGGAGACATCTTTGAAAATATGGATGCTCATAGCTCAAGTTCTGAGGAGAAGGGTCATTTACAGAAGTGGGTGAAGAATACAGAATAGCCAAATCAAAATGAAATATTGAAGGGAAGTTAAAAAGTTTCATCTATTGGGCATACGCAGGTGACAGTGGTGACAGTCGCATACATACGCTAGCTGACCTTGTATAGGTTGCGTACATACGCGAACTGTTGTGCAGCAGGTCGTGTATATGTTATAAAGCTTTGGGAAAAAGGCAATGCACGTGGCTTGGAGTTTGTTGTGATGGTATAACTCTGTGATGCAGGGTTTGGCATGGTTTATTGTAGGTTCTAATACTGTTTTTTGGAGGTTTTCATGGTTCTAAGTTAGATCACACAAGGTTATGATATAAAATGAATCTTGGGTGCATGGCACTAACCCATGAGTATGGATTGATGATGATCAAATTCTCATCTATTGGATGATGGGGGTCATAGCTTGCTAATGCATGGTTGATATAATTTCTTAGTGCAAGTGATGATGCTTGATGACACTACATCGTTGGTATTACTTGATTAGCACAACAATTGGTATTTGTTTGATACATGGTTATGATACTTGGTTCATGATGGAGACATATCATGAGTGATATGACACATGGGTGGCATATTGATAGATGCGAATGGTTGGCATACTGGTGGATGCACATGGTTGGAATATTGGTATATGCATATGATTGATTCCATGGATGATATCTTTTGGCACATTGCATGATTTTGATGTACATGGTTGATGTACATGGGTGTTTTGAATGGTGGGCACATTTTGGTACATGATGTACTTGGTTGATATTTTGTTCATGATTCTCTATTTCATTGTTGACATATATTTTGCTTCATGATGATTGGTATGGGATGATTTTGATGCATGAACAGGTCCAATGATCATTATATGGTAGCATATTCTTGATCTTGTAGAGAATATAGGGGGAGACATACTAATAGGGGGAGTCATTCTTCTTCCCATGATTCTAGGAGGAGATATTTATTAGATGCATACCTAGAAAAGATCCCTATAGTTGAATAAAGAGCACAATGGCATGATCCCAGGGGGAGCGATGGTCATAGAGGGATCATGAAAAATGTATTTTCAGCATTACATTAGATTGATATCCCTTGTTAAAAATGGGAGAGATTATTCAACGACAACAAGATAGGGGGAGCATCCCCAAGGAGAGTTCAAGCAAGGGGAGTAGCCCCAAGAGGAGAATGGTCCTTTGCCATTAATGTCAAAGGGGGAAGAGTTAATCACATTGATTTGATTGATGTTTATTGATAGATATAGTCACTTTGACGATTGATGTAGAGCATGACTTGTCTACATGTTTGACATCAATCATTGGTAATTGTTGTTGACATCAATGTTGGTATTACCATCAATGCAAAAGGGGGATATTGTTGGATCATGTTGTCATTGATGCCAATGGATTAATTATTTGGGAGATTGTTGGATCATGTGCCATTGATGCAAATGGTTTGATTGATTGATTGATGATTGATGAACAATGTATATGCATAGTCCTTGATGAGAATGATACATGTCAAAGTGGAAACCAATTGATAAAGATGAATCTTTGATATGATGCATAGATGAATATGGATCAATGATTTGTCATTGATACATGATAATGCATGGTTTGTTTGATGAAAAGATGACTCATTATTGATAAGGTGCACAAATGGATGAACTCCAAAGTGTTCCCCTTATGATGAAATCCCTCATGGGAAGACGCTTTTTGGATTGAGTTATCCTAGAAGAATGTTTGGAGTACCCATGCTTGTATGTGGAATAATGAGATGAAGACCAATGAATTTGTTGGTGAAACTATCCTAGATGGATAGTGCTTGTCATGCCATTTCCGGTGGTATGTGGAATGTCACATAACTCCTCATGGTTTGAGATTTATGGCCTTACGAAGATGAAGGACCCCCACATGAAGGCTTGAAGCCCCCAAGGTCAAAGAAGTCAAAGTGACCTAAAAGAAGAAATCATTATTTTAAATGATAAAGTAAAGTGACAAGTCAAGGTTTATTATTTAAATAATAAAGAGAAGTGACAAAATCAAGAAAGATTATTCAAATGATAAAGTATTGGAGAAATTTTTGTTTATGGAAAATGGTTGAACCTAAAATAAGGAAAATAGGTTAAGTGACCTAGAAATGAGTTAAGTGACCTAGAAGAAGAAAGTATAAATAAGAAGCTAGGATCTCTTGTAAAAAGTACATCTGTGTGAATCATCATTTTTGTGGATCAATGGAGAGTTTCTTATGAATATCTTTTGGAGTATTGATGGAGGGATTCTTGTGAGAGATTCTTATTGGTGTGAATCTCTTGAGCATTATTGAAGATCTATTCTGAGAAATAGAGTGAGAGGAGGATCTCATGGACACATCAAATTTTTGGCAATTTCGGAGATCTTGACAGCAAAATTCTTGGAACTTCAGAAACCCTAGTTTCGGATGCATACGCGGGTTGTCTGTGTATAGGGTGTGTATACATTGAGGTATACTCAATCTGGCTATGCATAGGGTGAGTATGTACACAGGTTGTATGAGGACAGGGAGCGTATAGTGGATAGAATGGTGAAGACTTGTGTTTGATCTAGTGCCAAGCTCTTGGATGATGAGGCAGGTTCCAGATCTGCATTCTATGGGCTCAGATCTATCACTGAGACACTGGTGTGATTACATTATTGTCTTTAGGTATACTATTGTTTGATGTGATGTGAATGCTTAGGGAATTCTTGGTATGGCTTCTATGATATGGTTCAAATTAGTTGATTTCGTTGATGGAGTGAGCAAAACTCTTTTGATTCAGTGGTGTAATGATTGCTATGGTATACTAGTTTTTTATACATGATTGAGGTAGCATACATATTTATTTGTTGTAGAGAATGAGCAAGCTATTGGAGAGCTTGGAAGTGTTGTGACTGGCTAGTGGTCAGATTGGACAGTCAGAGATAGAAGAGAATGATACATTGTTTGCAGATGATATGAGTTGATCTTGAAGGAAAAAGCCTAACAACTCAGAAGGTATACGCAGGTTGTTGTATACACTTGATGTGTGCATATGCGAGCTGTAGTAAGCCAGGGCGCGTGCACACGCTGGCTTCACTACTGACAGGTTGCGTACCTGTTGACAAATTGATATATGTTGAGGATTTTTGCCTCATCCTAGTTGGTGTTGAGGGTGTAAGTTGAGTCTTGCATTATAGAGCTGGTGCTCTTGTAGAGTTGTACTCTATTCAGTTGTTGTTGATAAACCCTGGATTGTTATCGATAATAAAAAGAAAAATTGTACATACATCTTGTGTCCTTTGTGTTCCTTTTGATGATGACTTGTTGATGATATATTTCTGATATATATTCACATATAACTGGTTATAAATGACAACAATGGGTAATGAATAAATGTTGAATTTTAATTAAGGATTTTTGTGTAAGAGGGAAGTTTTGGGAAAAAGATCCCCACACTCATTCACCCCCCCTCTAAGTGTGGTATGTGTGTCCAACATAAGTTATGGAAGATTTACCTCACCTTGTCCTTCTCAATCCACTTTGCCTTGCTTGGATGTGTGCCCTTTAAGTCTACTCGAATATAATCAACATCACCCCTGCATGAATTCCTCGTCCTTCTTTCCAGGATGATATATTCCTTTAACTCTTCCAAGTACTTAAGAGAAAACTCATCAAATAAAGGTATTGAAACTTCCTCACCCTTATCCATGATCATGGGAGGCTCAAAAAGTTTCAAGTTCTCTACATTTACAGCTAAGTACATCTTCATATAAGGTGGAAGATCTAGACGAAAATCATTGGTACCACTTTTCTCCAAAATAGTGAAGGGTCCATAACAGATGGGATTGAGTTTCTTTCCTTCACCCTTAAATCTTTCCTTGTTGATCTAAAGCCATAACTAGTCTCCAACCTAGAACTGATGATCAACCCTATGTTTTTCATGCCAATCTTTATATTGTGCTTGGCGTTTCTCCAATTGTTCCCTCACTTCTTGGTGTACCTGTTGGATCCTCTAAATGAACTTGCGGGCTCTGTCTTCATTTCTTTCTTCATTTGAATCAACATCTCTCCCATACATCAAGTCCAAAGAAACTTTAGGTAAATACCCAAAACATGTCTCAAAAGGCAAAGACTGAGTGGAGGAATGTAAAGCTCGGTTGTAAGCATGATGTACATAGGGTAGATTTTCATCCCATAACTTGGGATGCCTGTTGCAGTAGCCTCAAAGAAAAAGTACCAATGTTTGGTTAAAAACCTTTGTCTGTCCGTTGGTCTTTGGATGGAAATCAATGCTCCTCTTCAACTTGGTGTCCATCATTCTCCACAAACTTGTCCAAAAATCCCCAAGGAATCGAGTATGTGGGTAACCCAAAGTGAACCCAAACATACTAAAAGAAGATATTAATAGTCTGCTCAGCAGTGATCTACTTTTTACATGGCATTAAGATACACATATTGATGAACCAATCCACTACAACATACAAATAGTCATGACCCCTTTTCGACATTGGTAAACCCCCTACAAAATCCATGGAGACACTTTCCCATGGATGGGATGGAACATGCAGTGGTGAGAATAGCCCCATTTTTCTATTAGTGGGCTTACAAGTAGAACACATCACACACCCTTTTACATGTTTAGTTACAATTTATTTCATCTGAGGCCAGTAATAAAACCTCTGCAGATGAGCCATATTTTTCCCTACCCCAAAATCACGAGACACAAGAGAAGTGTGAGATTCTCGTATTACATGGATTCGTTCACTTGTAGGAATACATAGCTTTCCAAGATGGTAGAGTAGTTTTCCTTGTAGAAAATAGTTCTCTACATGTACACCATGGGTAGACTTCTCATATACTTCCTTAAATCTCCATCAATGGAATATTGTTCCACATAGCTATCATGAGATAAATAATCATTCTTCAAAATAATAGAAGCGACAATAGGAGGTCTAGAAAGCATATCAGCTACCTTGTTACTTGCACCCTTTTTGTACTTGATTACCAAATGAAATTGTTGTAGGAAATCCATCCATATATAATGTCAAGATTGTTGTAGTTAGGTTTGTGCTTGGAGATACTATAATGGTTGATGATCTATATGTATGATTGTTTCCTTCCCTAACAAGTAGTGCTTCCATTTCTTTGCGCTTTGAACTAATGCATACAACGCTTGATCATATATAGGATAGTTAACAACAACTTGGTTAAAAGTTTCATAGTGGTAACAGATAGGATTATGATATTTCATCAATACTACACCCATGGCGTATACTCTAGCATCTGTCTCAATCTTGAAGGGATGTTGAAGATTCAATAGTGCTAATACTGGTGTACTACTAATATTTTCCTTCAAAGTGTCAAAAGTTTTTTGTTGTTTTCCTTCCCACTGAAAAGTGTTCTTCATACTGGTTAAGGAATGCAAAGGAGTTGCTATAAAGGAGAAGTTTGAAATGAATCTCCTCCAATATTGGACTGCACCTAAGAAGCTTTGTATCTTGGTTACACTTTTGGGCTCAGGCCAATTTACAATTACATCAATCTTGGAAGGATCAATTTTCAATTGTCCTCCTACAATATGACCTAAATACACAAGTGCAATCTTACCAAATTCATGTTTGGAAAGCGTCGGATGTTTCGACATCTTTCTCCCTTACTACCATGAGTACATATCTCGTATTAGTTTTTATGAGTCTCTTCATTTGTCCTACACTAACAAGTGTTTTGGTTACCCTCATGATGTGGGCTCTAACAATATATTCCACTCCTCCCTTAGTAAGGTGATATTTGTTCTCATGACGAAAGAAGATTGTTTTTATATCACAAAGATAAGGACTCCCCAACACTATGCTACATATATCAAGTGATACAACATCCAAATCCACTTCATCAATAAACTTTGAAGAAATAGCAAATATGAACCTACATTGCTTGGTGACATTAAGTTTTACTTTATCACATACCCAAGCAAGAGGATAAGGATTTGGATGTGGTTTAGTTTCAAGACCCATCTTTTTGACAAGTGCTTTAGATATCAAGTTTACTTGGGAACCCGAATCAAATAATGTATCTATCTTAGTGTGTTTAGATACAACTCTTATATGAAATAATTCATTCCTCTTTCTTTCATCATCATGAGATTCATTATTGGAATTTGAACTAGCATGAAGGGAATCTTTACCTTGTACTCCGACCGTTGTGATATTTCCTTCATCTCTTGAATTGGAATCAATATATTGTTTCACTGCAGCAATGGTCTTTGTCTTCCCCTTTCCATCGAACTGCTTCTATCTCTTCTCTAGATGTAGTTTCCAACAATTTTCATCATCGTGACCACTTTTCTTGCAATGATTGCAAGATGGTTTTCCTTCTTCTCTCTTTACAGTGGTGGTCTTCTTGTCCTTCCTTTGAAACTTCTTAAATGCCTTATGTGGGAAATTGGAAGGTTTCTTTGTGGGATCTTCTTGAACATGATTTCCCCTATTCTCAAGGTGAGTGGCTTTCACACAAACTTCATCAATACTGGTGGGGTTAAACAATAGAAAAGTATGACGAATATAACTATGAATTGCACCAATATACTCCATTAAAGTTTCATAAAAATCCAAAGGAATGTTTAATGCAAGAGATTTCTTCCTAAATTCTTCTATGAAACTTTGTACAGTTTGACCTTTAATTTGTCTTAAATTTTTCTATTCCATCATTGCTTTAGGTAAATAACCCGATGGATAAAATTGCTTCTTTGTCATTGATTTAAATTCTGACCATGAGGAAAGAAGATTACCACACTTAATTATGTCCTGAAGTTTTCTCTCCCACCATACGATAGAGGTGCCTTCCAACCGAAGAGAATCCAATTGCACTTTAACTTCCTCTTCATCAATATGTTGAACACGGAAATGTACTTCAACCTGTAGAATCCAATTATCTAGATTTTTAGGATTAGCATCTCCATTAAACATAGGTAAATAAAAGTTTACATCAAGCTTTAATAATGGTTTCTTAATAGAATCTTTATGGCTAGAGTGATGAGAATGATGAGAATGCTCATAGGAAGAAGAGATAGAACTCAATGGTGAATACGGAGGCTCAGGAGGGTCTCCTCCAACCCCTTCATTTACTGAAGCATTATGATCAACTTATGGTTCCTTTTTCTTCCCTTTCTTCTTCATCCTCTTCTCGTAGTCTCCATACATTTTCTAGACCATTTCTGACATGCGATAAAAAGCCGTATGGAACTTTTTATCCTTTTCATCACACTTGTCCTCTTCTTCCATTTTCTTCCTTCGATATGCATGACTAACTTTGGGATTGAAAGTATTAAGAGTTTCTTCACCCTTCTTATTCTTGTCCCTAGTAATCATCCACACTCAACAATTCAATTCAAATACAACTGCTCTGATACCAACATGATCTGGAATATTTTCATCGAAGTGACTTATAAAGAATTGTATTAAATGAGCATAAATTAAAGTGCACCATAAAGAAGGAAAATCTCAATAATGAAAAGAAATAATCATAAAATATGAACACAAAAACTTGATTACGAATTTCGTTCCTAGTGGACTACGTCTTTGGGTCCTTCTCTTAAATGGGTAGGCCTTTTTATTAACTCAGCAAAAGAGTTTGGAAAAATACATAAGTATACCTCATTATGGAATTAATTTGTAGAATCTTTGCTCATATCATAAAAAATATAGCACCATTGAATTCATGGCGTCGAATTACCCAAAAATGATTGTCTCCATGCCTCAATCCGAATTTAGCACTCCTAGACCCTTGAGAAAACTCGTCTAGGTTTTTGTGCATGCTCCTTGCAATCAATTATCTGCACTGTGTCTCAAAATATGTGCTCAGTCGTACCATCAAGCGCCCTACTCCCCATCCCTAGGAAGACTCAGATTTTTAGCAAAAAATTGGGCAGACTAACCAATGGAGTTCGTTGGCCCAACGGTGGCAGATGTTATTATTAAGGCATTGGATAGGAGGAGGTCCTAGGGTCGAGCCCATGAGCCTCCCTTTTTGGGTTATTTTAATAACAATGTATATAAGTGTATTGGAACTTTGCCAAGTTTGGAGTGTTGTTTAGATATGTCTAATCTTGTATTTTGGCCACCAAATTTGGCGGGCCCATTTTTATTTTTATTTTTGAAAATCCAGTTTTTGGCCCTCATTGGGCATTTTCCCACTGCCACATGGTAGCCAACCATTGGCCCATGACAACCACTTTCACAGTCACCTACCATTCTAGCCTACCATGTCCCATACAGTCTGCCACATGGTTGTACAGAATTCCATGTGGTGCTTTTTCATTGGTCCATGGATTGACCCAAAAATGTTGAAAACGAGTGACATGTGGCAGCCTCTGGTGTTGCCACATCACCATGATGATGTTAGCTTGATATGTTTCTCCTTCTACATGTTTCATGTACATTGTATGAAAGTTTACGTAATCCATACTGATGCCGACATCAGGAGTATGGATGTTGACTCATCCATGCTAACTGGGCTAGGTTGACCAAAACGTTGACCGTGAATATCTTTTGATCTGTAACTCCGTTTGACGAGTCGTTTACACTGTTGGAAATCTTTTGATGCGCTTTTTGAGATGATGCAAATTTCACTCAGTTTTGAAAATTTTTAATTTTTTCCCTTTCTCTATCTATTGAGGCCATTTTGAGCTTCTTGAGTTGCTTCTACGAATTCTGATCTGTCCTTATTCTCCTATGGATCCTTTTTGGATCACAAGTTGAGGGATGTTGTAATAAGGATGCATGAGAACATTATTTATAATTTTAAAAACATTGAGGGATGGTCGAAAGAGATTAACTGTAATATTGGAGTCAAACAAGGTTGTCCCTTGTCCCCTACCCTTTTTGGCATATACATTGACAAGTTAGAATATTGTTTGGAAAAAAAAGGCTATGTTGGCCCTACTCTCACTATTATAGTCATCAATCTTCTTCTTTATTTTGATGATATTGTTCTTATGGCAAGGAGTTCCCATGATCTTGAAAACCAACTAAGAATCCTCAAGGATTTTTTATCCAATATGGGTATGACTGTTAATATTGATAAGACTAAGGTCACAATTATTAAATCCAATAAAATCACTTATGATACCTTCGTATATAACAACAACAACTTGGAGGAATTGACTTCATACAAAGATCTTGGAATTTATATTCACTACAATCTCAACTAGAATTATAGCATTGAGAAAAGGATTATCGGGGGATGGAAAGCTTATTATGAGATTGAAAAAAAATGCAATTCAACCGATATTTGGATTTGGGATAAGAATAAACTCGTCTTTGAGACTCTCCTTACACATGCTATTTTTTATGGATGTGAAGTCTGGGGATGTAGTATCTCTCGTGAATCCTGGAGAAAGATAGAGCAAATACAAAAGAAATTTTCAACCTATAATCTCAAAATTAAAGGAAATATGCCATATCCCATCCTCCTCTTAGAAACAATCCTCTCCCCCATTGATATCACAGCTATGACTAGATACCTAATGTATAAGAATAAGTTAAACAACATGGAAGACAATAGACTTCCTAAAATTGCTTCAAAATCGATCCGTAGCCACCATAGACTCAAGCGAGGATGGCATAAAAATGCCCATTCTTGGCTAAACTATTGGGGAATAATGGAAGACACCATTTTGAAAAATAAATATACTATTAAAAATATCATCAAATCAAAATTTAAGGAGAAAGTGTGGTGTGATAAAGATTTAGAGGAAAAAATAAAGTTAAGGTATTATAAGGATGTAATCAAACCTAATCTAGAAGATCAAAATTATCTATATGTTTTGATGAGTGTAAAGAAAAAAATGATCATTGCTAAGATAAGAACAAATTCTCACGAGATCCATAGTGAAATTGGGCGTTGGTCAATTCCTAAAATTCCATGGGATGAAAGAGTCTATCACCTTTGTGACACTAAGAAGGTTGAAGATGAAAAACACTTTCTCTTATATTGTCTAGCCTATACCTAGATGAGATCTCATTTTCAAAATATTTGTCACACTACCAACCTTCCTAACCTCTTAACTCAACAAAATTATGGTGATCTTGGAAATCTTCTTTTAATGCATTTCGAGCACACTAACAAAATTCTAAAGAATCACAAGTAATCACTTACCCTCTTAAGGTCTAATAGACCAATTCGGTCCTAGTGAACATTAATCATCATCATCATTATCATAATCATCATTTATTAGAAATGTATAATTAATATTAAAGCAATTAAAAAATATGTTCTAAATATTAACCCTAACTCTAATGTCTCGCTAACCCTAAATAATTTTTTACTTTGCTTTTCCCCTTTTCTAAATAATTTTTTACTTTACTTTACTTTACTTTTCCTCTTCTCTTTGCCTAATTTCAAATATTTCCTAATGGGTGGCCCATTTCCAAACTTTTCCTCCTTGCCACACCCTAATTTCCATTGTCCCTAATGGATTATATTCTTCAAAATCCTTCTTAATTTAACCGCAAGGTACCTTTTCCTAAATAGAAAAACAAAAAGACAAAGTAAACAATTATTTTCAATATTTTTCAATCTGCTAAGTATCATGTCTTATTGAGGTATGAAAGCGCCAACATGTATATGGTTCATCATAATATAAGTATATATTTACCTAATAGTTAGGTTAATAAATTAATATAAATATATGACGAGTGAAAGGGTTGGCATGTAGGGTTCATGGTAACATAAGTATATATTTACTTAGTATTTACAATAAGCAATTAATATATTTATATTATAAATAATAATAATAATCTATTTTTAAGGTCATGACCAAGACATCACACCAAATTGGTGTATGAGACCCCCTTGTTTGTGGGACAAGGGACCCGCCTCCGCCCAGCGATTTGACTGGTAAATTCTACGAAGGTATACATACCCTACCCCCCTCTGGATTTGAACCTGTGACCTCTTAAGAGGAAACACATGTTAACCATTAGGCCCACAATATATTTACATTGAGAAATTAATATTAAAGTATATATAAACCTAAAACGTAGAGTGGCGTAGCACAATATAAGTTTTAAATGAAGGACTGCCAACTTGATTTTCATTAAAATACTACACGAAAATTAAGCAAGTAAAAAGTCAGATACAATCTGCCCTCTATTACCTTACTTATTTTAAGGAGGGATGAAACATTTTATTTATACAATACAATTTGCAATTCCTTAGAGAATATGATCTATCTTGCATTGAATTGAGTCAATCACAGAGCATGCCCCCTCATAATATTGAGCTTAAGACAAAGATAGACAAGACAACTGCAAAATATGATTAAAAAAATATAGAGCATACAACATTGTTACTCTCCAACTCAAAAAAATGCATCATCTTATAACCATAAGTATGTATCTCTAAAAATCGAATTCGGGATGATTATTAGTCCCTGTCGTAGGCATAGAGGGACTATAGCGATCGATAATTCATTGACTACATATTAGTTTCTCCTTTGACCATAAATATTTGCATAATACCTATTGTTGGAGCTAGGGAATTAAAAGCATATATTTTTATATAATAAAAAGTAGCATATATGTACTGATATGATTGGATAAGAGATTGGAGGTCTTATTGTTGGCTTCGTTATTCCCAATGTTTTAAATGGCAACATATCCAAACTTTTTTTCATATACAGTCTTTTTGAAAAATATATATTTCTTATGTATTGCTTGAATGTGGATTAATGCTAACATTAGTTCGAATGTTTGTGTTATCATTTTCTGCTATCTTAATATATCCGTAAGTTTTTATTTGTACTATTCATATTGAAATGTTTTGATATCCAAGCTTTATAGTGATTGAGAATTCCACTATTTATAACATCCTTGCCACATGTATTTGTATTGAAATGTATTGACACTTATTTCGAGATGCATCAATAGGCCTGACAACTTAAATGTTTACATGATGCGAGGTCCTCCAATAGGCCTGGAAACTTAAATGTTTTCATACCACAAGGTCTTTAGACATCCTAACATGCTTAAATGCTTATCTAAATACGCTTCTCGGAGTACATTTTTCCTTGAAAATTTCCATACAATGTTACAGTGAATTTGCACATTGTTGTTGCCCACCGCCAGTTGAATAGTCATTGTATGTTTCATCCTTCTTCTACCTTTGCAAATAAATTTCGTCATCGTTGAAGCTACATACATTGTTTACTGATTCGGTGAGTGTTTCTTCTTCATTGGTTCGTCAGTTGTTGGTTTTTGTTATTTAGTTCTCGATTCAACCTGTGCTTCTGCATTTCGTTGTTTCAAAGTAAGTTTCCATGCCATAGTTTCATTTTCTATTCCTTGTTTGTTGTTTAGTGTTTGCAGTTTGGAAGTAAGAATGTTTGCTTATTTGTAGTGGCATGGTTGTCGTATGTTTCTTGTTCCTTCTATGCTTCAACTGCAGTTTTGTATTCATTGGAGATACATATGTTGTTTATTGGCTCGGTGGTTCTTGCTGGTCCGTTGGCTCGTGGGTTGTTGGTTCTGTTTGTTTGGATCCAGTTTACGCTTTGGGGCCCTGGGAGGTATGGTGTTCATCCCCTGCACCCAAGAGTCGACATGCAATTATTTTATTTTCCTTGTCTACCAAGGTTGGTATCTATTCTTCTGTGATATTTTGCTGGTGCTTTAGTGGTGGCATGAAAGAAAATAGTTGCATGCAAAATTGTTGGAGGATTACATGTGAAATTGCAATATGTGTTGTTTTTTTGTTAGAATAAAGCATATGTAGGGTACATTTATAAACCATGTATGGTCAGATGTGCCCATATGACATTACATGTTCTTTCTCACCTGCACATACTGGTGTGCGCACGATACAATTTGTGTTGTACTTGAGTTATGATATGTACAACAAAGGTTCTGCAAGATTATATGTCTATGTCTGGAAGCATGTCTAGGTAGTTTGCCATGGAAAACCAAAAACTTGTATCATGGGCACAACAGACTGTGTAGAGGATAAAGAAAATGTATTTCCATTGGTGGAAGCATATCTGGATCATTTTCCATGGAAAACCAGAAATCATTTAGTTACGACCATGCAATTTCGTAATATTTTGTGGCTTGTAATATATTTCGGGTAGCAAAAAAAATTACACATTTACAACTATGGATGGAGAAGCGCAAAGGTTCATGTTTCTGCCTATATTATAGACTGTTCATTGAGTCTCTTTTGGTATATGTATATATTTATTATTCTCTGGTGCATACCAGCTTCCATTCATGTTCGTTGTATTTTGTGCATTCCCACATTCAAACAAACAGAATAGCTGGAGAAAACGATGGAGTCTTGACTGCATAAATTGAAGAGGGTATAGAAAGGTGGACGCTTGTACTTTTATTTCATATTGTGTTGTTTGTATTTCATTTATTGTTTGTATATGTATTCACTTAGTTTATTATATGTACATTGACGCAGGCAGATCCAATGCGCATACCCCGCAGGGTCTCTGCACGCACCTCCCGCTCTCACAGGGCCTTCTTTTTTTCTCGGCCCGAAGAATGCCAAGGTTCTTCTATTTCCCTATTGGAAAATTTTCACCCACATATTATCTCCGTGCGATCCTCTCTCTCTCACTCGGAGGATTGGATCTCGTGACTTCGCGAGTTCAATGGCCAGTGGTCGGGTGTGAATCTTACGAGTCCCCGAATGCCGGTACGAGTCAACGCTGACCTTTTCCTTCTATCGCAATATCGCTACTCGCTGCACCGAACGATTGTTGATATTACAACCGATACACGAGATGGCAAGACTTGCGATCTCACCCCCTCGTGACTTCGTCACTTGCGAGGTCAAATAAATCTTGCGTCGACTTCTGAGGCCCGAGACGCCGATACTCGCGATCTCGCCTCTCGCGACTTCGCCACTCGCATCGCAACGGTTTGGAGTTCAAATCAACGAAACCCCAATAGCTTATGCCACCTGTCCTCCACTGACTCTTGTGTAACCCACACACTCCTATGCCTTATCGGGAAATCGCGTTTCGCGATTCTGAAAATGCACAAACCCTTTGCTCCCGGGATCTCCGATATCCCGATGAACCAAACTCCGATGGGTGGCTTCCTTGTCGGGACTTTCCCGATGGCGCTGACGGTTGCCACGTGTCCTCAAATGGAAGATCCCTATTATGTCGGGATTTCGGGACTTTCAATGTCCTGGCTCCCTCGACCTTAGGAATGTCGATTTCCCGATACGCCAAAGTGTCGATGGCACTCGATCTCCACCACGTGTCCTCCGCCAACGGACGGACCAGATCCTCTGTCGGGATTTCTCGGGTGTTGATGTCTCAGTTCTCACGACCTCGAGAATCCCGATTTCCTCATGGTCGATATCTCGATTTCCTATCGAAACTTCTCTCCTCCTATTCACGGGGTTAACTCTCGTGCAACTCCTGCAGATTCGACGACTATCGGGGATTCTGAGAAAGATCTAATGGCTCAGATCCCTTTCTCCTGTGTGCGCTCTTTCGATGCTTTCCTGGACACGAAAACCAATGGTCCTGATCCAATTTCCATCTGTATCCAACGACGGTTGTTGCTCTCTCTCAAGCTCACGCGTCTTCCTTCTTCTTGCACTTAGGAAAATCTCGATTTCTCCAATACCTCGGCCTTTGCCTCATTGTCCTCTGCGAGCTCTTCAATCATGAGCTTGTGCTACACGTATGAAACGTGCTAACTCCTCCTGAGCTTTCCTCCTTCAATGAATCCTCAAAGGATTCCTCAACTTCTACACCATTGCAGAGTCTCTCACACGTAAAGTGTTATTCTTTCTGAGCTTCAGCAAACACTCAGATCCCTTAAGGGGTTTTTATCTTTCTTCTCCCACAAGTGGAGAGTAAAGTGCCTTCTTGGCTCTCTGTTTGCTCAAGTAGCCTCTTGCAGAGTCTCTCTGGGTGTTCAGCAACCCCTCGAAGATCCCTCAATGGATTCTCCCTCTAGCTCCAAAACTCAAAGAGTTCTCTTCCTCTTTTATCTGTGCATGTCTACACTCTTACTCAATGCCCACCTGGTAGAGTTTCTTCTCACAGAACGTTCAACAGTTCTGTCTCCTTTATCCCGTGCCTCTATGCACCTGCTCGATTCCCACCGGGCAGAGCCTTCCAGAATCCTTAGTGATTCTGCTTCTCCTTGAACACAGAGCCGAGTTCTTCTCTTAGCACCACTGTGCATATGCTCAATGCCCACTTGGCAGAGCCTTCTACAGAATCCACAGTAGAATTATGTCTGCAACTGTGTCTCTACTACACAGCCTTACCTCCAAGGTATTCAGCAACCTTGAGGTCTTCTTCCTGAGTTGTCGACTTCAGTCCTGTGCCTCAGCACGCCTTTGTCTGACTCCGCAGAGTTCAGAAGTGAAACCTCTGTGCACGGCTCTCAGAACCCGCAGTGTTCTGCCACACCCTCCTGGTGTGAAGCCTCAAAGACCTTCAACCCTGGAAATCAAACAGACTCCTGTAGAATGCATCAACAATCATACATTCACAACATACATAGAGAACACACACAGACATTCATTCAACACAGAAATGCAGGAAAAATTGCTCTGTTATATTAACAATGGAAAATGCCTATAATTTACAAAGGTGTTCTTGAGCTCTCCTCGGCTCTTCTCTTCCAACCTTGACTCACTAACTCTAGCTCAACTAACTCAAAATGAGATCTAAAAATATATTTTACCTGAGGGGCTTAATCGACCGCTTCCCTCCAGAATTTCACCTACTCTAATAAATTACAATCAATGGTTGTCTAGTCCAGTGTCGGGATCTAGATCTCAGTCGATCTAACATTAAAGCCAATCTACCTAACGCCTGCTCAAAGGCACGGCTTCTATGGCTCACCAGTCTAAAAAATTAAATTACATTGAATTCAAATTCAAAATGAGGTTGTGCCTCTCTTTAGCCTTTGAATGTGTGCGCGTTGACATGGCTGGCTGGCGTGGAGAGACGCTCCTACATCAAACTCCTCAGCTGAAAAATCATGAGCTCCTGCTCATGCACTTCCCCTCTAAGCTGTTGGAATCCTCCTGAATCCCAAATAAGTCTTTGGAGCTTTCCATCTGCCCCAATTTGTTGTTGTTGTCGTTGTTGCACTGCTGTTGTCGTTGTTGCTGCTCTTCTACTCAGCCTCTCCCTGCTAGCAGTCTCTGCTGACTTCAACATCAGCTCCACGATCTCACTGATCACTTCGTCCAGCTGCTCCAATGGTTGGTTCTGTTCATGCAGTCTCCTCAGTTGCAAACATTTTTGGCCATTGGGCAGATCATCCTGATCTCCCATGCTTCCTTCATCAGTTTCCAACTTCACCTGTTGGATGTGCACACTCTGCACCTTTACCCTCTTTTCCAGGGCTTCAATTTGATCCCATAGGTCAGCAAAGAAAATTTTGCCTGCTTCTTTTTCCTCTACTTCTGCAACCCCCCATGTTGCAGTCTTTTCAGCTAACTGGTTGAAAATATCAAACCATTCCTCAGAATGCTCGTCATCCTCATCGTCTGCTTCTGCTTTTTCTTCTGCTGTCATCTCCAATGCTACAGTGCTCTCAGCTCGCTGGATGAAATCATTGAGTTGTTCCTCAGAACGCTCATTCTTCCCTTCATCCGCTTGGGCAGTCTCAAATGTCTGCTCCAATTTCCTTTTGACAGTCATAGCTAACTGTTCCCCTGTTGTTGTTATATCATCTGCAATATAATTTTATGCCTCCTCCTAGGTAGATGGTAGGAATACTTGCATTCCCCTAATCATCAGAATATCATCATCCTGATCTTCCACCTCTTCTGTCAGCTGCACCTGCTGATCCAACTCCACCTGCTCTGTCAGCTCCTCTGGCTGATTTCCACTCACTTTCGAGTTTATGAGACCCACAGATAGTCTCATCTACTCATCCCTGCCCACCTAGCAATATGGGATGTCTTTGTTGCCCTCCTGGTAGACTATGAGATCAACCGATCCCACTTCATCAGCACTCCTTGCTGAATTGAACTCTCCATGAGACCTTCAAATGGTCTCAAATGTTCATCTCTGCCCACCTGGCAGTCCAAGATGTTTTCGTTGCCCTCCTGGCAGTCTTCGAGATCCCTCAGCGATCTCTTATCATTGCCATCCTAGAAAATTGAAATTCCTCGACTGTCCTCCTGACAGTCTGTCAGATCCTGCAGTGACCTCAGCTCGTTGCCCTCCTGGCAAACAGGAATTTCTACTTCTCTACCCTCCTGGCAGTTCTTGAGATCCTCAGATGACCCCAATTCAAATTTTTCATCATCCCAATCATCAAGACCTTTTCCAGTCTCTGGCTCACAGTGATCAATCATCTTTTCCTCTGTGGCCTTGAGGTTTTCAACATACCTCAACCACTTTCTCAATAGCCTGCGTTGTCTCATGACCATCAGCTCTCTGACTGGCCACTTGGCTTTCATCTTCCTCATGGGCCATTCATAAACCCATCTCTGCTTAGATTTCTTATCCTACCTCATTCGCAGTTCTAGCTCCTCTATTTTTTCCCTGATATCGGCAAGTTCTTTCAATCTTTAAGTTGGGCTCATCATCTCTGGCTTCTTCCATTTAGCAGACCTATGGCCCTCGGTAGCCATCGCGTTGTACATGTCTGCCTCCCTGGCAAACCTGCTGCTGTCACTCCTGCAGTCCTGAGTGCTCAGCTTCATCCTACAGTTCCAATGACTGCATTCTCGACTGTTGTCCTCCTGCAAACAGTCAACACAGAGTCCTCCAGCGCTCTATCTTATTTTTCCTTCTCTCTTCACCTGCAGTCTACAGATGAAATCTCACTCTGATACCACTTGACGCAGGCAAATCCAACGCACAGACCCCGCAGGGTCTCTGCACGCACCTCCCGCTCTCACAGGACCTTCTTTTTTTCTCGGCCCGAAGAACGCCAAGGTTCTTCTATTTCCTTGTCGGGAAATCTTCACCCACAGATTATCTCTATGCGATCCTCTCTCTCTCTCACTCGGAGGATCGGATCTCGCGACTTCGCGAGTTCAATGGCCAGTGGTCGGGCGTGAATCTTACGAGTCCCCGAACACCGGTACGAGTCAACGCTAACCTTTTCCTTCTATCGCAATCTCGCTACTCGTTGCACTGAACGATTGTTGATATTACAACCGATACATGAGACGCTGGGACTTGCGAGCTTACCCCCTCGCGACTTCGTCACTCGCGAGGTCAAATAACTCTTGCGTCGACTTCTGAGGCCCGAGACGCCAATACTCGCGATCTCGCCTCTCGCGAATTCACCACTCGCGTCTACCACTTGACGTAGGCGAATCCAACACGCATACCCCGCAGGGTCTCTGCACGCACCTCCCGCTCTCACAGGACCTTCTTTTTTTCTCGGCCCGAAGAATGCCAAGGTTCTTCTATTTCCCTGTCGGGAAATCTTCACCCACAGATTATCTCTGTGCGATCCTCTCTCTCTCACTCGGAGGATCGGATCTCGCGACTTAGCGAGTTCAATGGCCAATGGTATGGCGTGAATCTTACGAATCCCCGAACACCAATATGAGTCAACGCTGACCTTTTCCTTCTATCTCAATCTCGCTACTCGCTGCACCAAACGATTTTTGATATTACAACCGATACACGAGACGCTGGAACTTGCGAGCTCGCCCCCTCATGACTTCGTCACTTCTGAGGTCAAATAACTCTTGCGTCGACTTCCGAGGCCTGAGACGTCGATACTCGCGATCTTGCCTCTCGCGACTTCGCCACTCGCGTCGCAATGGTTTGGAGTTCAAATCAACGAAACCCCGATAGGTTATGCCACCTGTCCTCCATCGACTCCTATGTAACCCACACGCTCCTATGCCTTATCGGGAAATCGCGTTTCGTGATTTTGAAAATGCACAAACCCTTTGCTCCCGGGATCTCCGATATCCCGATTCCCGATGAACCAAACTCCGATGGGTGGCTTCCTTGTCGGGACTTTCCCAATTGCGCTGACGGTTGCCACGCGTCCTCCTCAAATGGACGATCCCGATTATGTCTGGATTTTGGGACTTTCGATGTCCTGGCTCCCTCGACCTTAGGAATTTCGATTTCCCAATACGCCAAAGTGTTGATGGCGCTCGATCTCCGCCATGTATCCTCCGCCAACGGATGGACCAGATCCTCCATTGGGATTTCTCGACTGTTGATGTCCTGGTTCTCACGACCTCGAGAATCCCAATTTCCTGATGGCCGATATCCCGATTAGCTATTGGAACTTCTCTCCTCCTGTTCATGGGGTTAACTCCTGTGCAACTCCTGCAGATCCGACGGCTGTCGAGGATTCTGAGCAAGATCTAATGGCTCAGATCCCATTCTCCTATGCGCGCTCTCTCGACGCTTTCTTGGACATGAAAACCAATGGTCTGGATCCAATTTCCATCTATATCCAACAATGGTTGTTGCTCTCTCTCGAGCTCACGCATCTTCCTTCTTCCTGCACTTAGGAAAATTTTGATTTCTCCAAGACCTCGTCCTTTGCCTCCTTTTCCTCTGTGAGCTCTTCAATCATGAGCTTGTGCTGCATGTATGAAACGCGCTAACTCCTCCTGATCTTTCCTCCTTCAACGAATCCTCAAAGGATTCCTCAACTTATGCACCACTGTAGAGTCTCTCGCATGTAAAGTGCTATTCTTTCTGAGCTTCAGCAAACACTCAGATCCCTTGAGGGGTTTTTATCTTTCTTCTCCCACAGATGGAGAGTAAAGTGCCTTCCTGGCTCTCTATTTTCTCAAGCAGCCTCTTGCAGAGTCTCTCTGGGTGTTCAGCAACCCCTCGAAGATCCCTCAGTGGATTCTCCCTCCAGCTCCAGAACTCAAAGAGTTCTCTTCCTCTTTTGTTTGTGCCTGTCTGCACTCTTACTCAATGCCCACCTGGCACAGTTTCTTCTCACAGAACGTTCAACAGTTCTGTCTCCTTTATCCCGTGCCTCTATGCACCTGCTCGATGCCCACCGAGCAGAGCCTTCCAGAATCCTTAGTGATTCTGCTTCTCCTTGAACTCACAACCAAGTTCTTCTCTTAGCACCACTGTGCATACGCTCAATGCCCACTTGGCAGAGCCTTCTACAGAATCCACAGTAGAATTATGTCTCCAACTGTGTCTCTCCTACACAACCTTACCTCCAAGGTATTCAGCAACCTTGAGGTCTTCTTCCTAAGTTGTCGAATTTAGTCCTGTGCCTCAGCACGCCTTTGTCTGACTCTGTAGAGTTCAGAAGTGCAACCTCTGTGCACAGCTCTCAGAACCCACAACGTTCTGCCACACCCTCCTGGTGTGAAGCCTCAAAGACCTTCAACCCTGGAAATCAAATAGACTCCTGCAGAATGCATCAGCAATCATACATTCACAACATACATAGAGAACACACACAGACATTCATTCAACACAGAAATGCAGGAAAAACTGCTATGTTATATTAACAATGGAAAATGCCTGTAATTTACAAAGGTGTTCTCGATCTCTCCTCGGCTCTTCTCTTCCAACCTTGACTCACTAACTCTAGCTCAACTAACTCAAAATGAGATCTAAAAATCTCTTTTACCTGAGGGGCTTAATCGAGCGCTTCCCTCCAGAATTTCACCTACTCTAATAAATTACAATCAATGGTTGTCTAGTCCAGCGTCGGGATCTAGATCTCAGTCAATCTAGCATTAAAGTCGATCTACCTAACACCTACTCAAAGGAACGGCTTCTATGGCTCACCAGTCTAAAACATTAAATTACATTGAATTCAAATTCAAAATGAGGCTGTGCCTCTCTTCAGCCTTTGAATGCGTGTGCGCTGACATGGCTGGTTGGCTGGCTGGCGTGAAGAGATGCTCCTACATCATACATGTTTTGTGCCTTCCTACATGGTAACTTATGTTGATTACATGCCTTTTTGCATACTAAACTGCTTCATGTCTGTTGTGTTTTCACTGCATTGCTACATTTAAACAAATAGAGTGGTAGGAGATGACGATGGGATATTTTGAGGGTAAATAACCTTGTTTCTCTTTCTTTTATATCTCTGACTTCGTTATAAGTTATCTTCAATACATGCCTTCTTTCATACTAACCTACATCATGTCCATTGTGTTTTCGCTGCATTGATGCATTTAAACAAATAGAATGGCTGGAGAGGGTGATGGAATGTTTGGTGGGTAAATAGACTTGTTTCTCTTTATTTAGATGTATGTATTCATAATAACTTGCCTTCATGTCCATTGCATAATCGTCATTGTTGCCTTGGAAAAAACAGGTTGCTTGGACAGGAAGATGAATTGTTTTGTGCAACAACAGAGGGTTTTGTGGTACAATATTGTAAAAGGTATACCAACCATGATGGTAAATTAAATATACAAACCAGGTGGGGGAATACAATATTAGACTTGAAAACGATGGCTTCGCAGAAATGGGCCTTTCTGCCCTCCCTATTTCTATTTTTTCCATTTTCTATTATCCCTTTTGATTTCTAATTCATCTTCTTAGTGTTCTTTCTGAAAATGCCTTGGTGCGTCGGTTGGTGGACTAACGGTTTCACACCTATGGTCGCACTTCTACCTTATTCCATAGTTACCCACTTTGTCAATTGTGGATGCTAGGCTGGCAGGTTCAATCTTGCTTCCCTGTATTCTGAGGGTTCGCTATTTACAGATTGGTTGTGGTGCCCCGCCCTCACCCCATGTTTACTGTTAAACATTTTTCCAGTTAAAAAAATCAGATGCATACAATTTTACAGTTATTAGTTCTTATGATGGACAATATAAAATGCATATGCTTGTTTATTCCTGATGTTCATCTGTGTTTGCTTACATCAGAAAAATTTGGACTAGTGACATGGGCATGAGAAGTCAGTCATCCCATACATCAGCAAACCGACAAGGCCAAAGGTAAAGATGCATATGCTCTGCTCTTACTATGTTTATCAAACAAATATACTCGGCTATATATTCATCTATGGCATGGTGAATATGTTGATGTCATATAAAATACATGGTTTGCAGTTCATAAGAAGTTTCAACAAGTACAAGCAAGACGTCGAATGTGCCACATGTTCCACAGACTAAGAGGTGTGGTTGCAACACTCTGCCTCCATAGTTCATCAAAGCTATGCGTGTACTTGTAGATTTATTCCAGTGAAAGAAAAATACAAATATATATATATATATATATATATATATATGCACAGCTCCATTCACTTTAGTTTTCCTGTTCAAAAAATGCCACCGGGTCTAAAGTTGTAACATCTAAAGTACCATCAATAGAGGGCTTGAACAGTCGCTAAATTGGACAAGTGTTCGTCGGGGACATAATGGTCGTCTATAGAACCTACTTGGAAAAGGAAAACAAAAGTAGCTCCATTTTGCGTGCTAACATGACAAACAAGGAGGCCATGATGACAGTGACACTGACTATTCCTCCACAACTTGTCCAGAAACATGCAGAAAAAATATTGTCGGGTAATGGGATATCCATTACAAATTTTAATTAATTGCCCAAAATAGTTTATGACCGTGGTGATTGTGATCAAATTATTTCGCTCAACAAAACAGGTATTGTGGAAAAAAATTCTGCTGTTTGTTCAGAATATCATTTCGTCCCGGACACAACTATTAGCCAGCTTGCACATAGCACTGACATTTACCCAATCGGAATGATTGGTGCAACTCTCACACTGGCGAGAAAAATTGGCTTGCAACACATTCTCCATATAAAGGATGGAGATTCAGACAGCAACAAGGAAATGGTACGCGTTTTCATATTCAATTTTGTCCTTTATTTTCTCATGTGCATGTATCTCGGGTAATTTAATCAAATATTGTAGTGTTCCATGTTGTAGCTGCAATTGTTCGATACACATTCAAATTTGTTTTTGTCAATGGAGCAGCAATTGCATAAAGGGAAGATTCCACTTATGCTCTTCAAAAATATAACAAAGAAAAGGGATGCTAGAGAAAGGATCTTTCGGACAACCCAGGCAACCTTTGTAACAGAGTTGCGAGCATATATAGTAGAGGATCTGAAGAAAATAGCTATCTCTATGACTGTTGTGCGTATACATCCACAAAATCATCCTCACTTTGCTTGTAGAAATAGCCTTGAACAAATTTTTGTGACCTGTTTTATTTATTTTTTATTTTTTTTAGGGGAGGGGGGGGGTGCAATTGTGTATTATATTGTTCAATGTATTAATTCCTATGCTTTCATTGTCAGGTTGAAGGTGTTTTAGTTGCATCCAATGTGTACTTGACCCCCTTTGAACATGTATGTGCAAAATGAAACTATCATGCTTCTGCCTCCGCTTTGATAAGTGATGATACGATTGATTGCCTGTGATGTGGTGAAAAATGCCCATATATATATGGACATTGTGTCAATGTTGTCGTCTGAACCATGGACAACACAACTATGAATTGTACGGTTAGGCAGCCTCTATTAGAAAATGTGCTTCCTAAGTTACCAGAGTTGTCTTATGAAACGCATATATAGAAGAAGGCAAGAAATGTCTACATGTTGTGGGACCTTCGGATACACAACAAATTCACCTTAAATGAGGACAATGCAATTTTGCATATCAGCTGAAGAAGGGAAAAAAATATACATGAAACTTTGTCAGGAAACGAAAATACCTCATGTGTCTCTGTAATATTTCTTCAACATCCACATGAATGTTCATCGGACATCGTTCAGTCTAAAAAATGGGAAGCATGGAAGAAAACCCCATATATCCCATGGCCTTGATTATTTTCTACTGAGAGCATATACTAGATGCAAGAGAAAAATTAATGTGGTGTTGTATTTTCTTTGTATATGAAATTGTTTGGTGCAAAGGTGGGTGTGTCCTGCTCTATGGAACCTTCTGGGAACTTGCTTGTGGCTTGTTTGAAGTTTAGTTGGTTCTTGGTTGTGTGCTTCGTCTATCAATTTGTATATCGCAAAACTTCGATTTTTGTTTGGAGGATACATAACAGTATAATTGAATTTTTTAGCTAGCTAGCCCACAAATCCGCCTGATCTTTTCGATGGCGTTGTGACACAAATGTAGTATGTGGCTTGTTTTGGAAGTTTTCCTTGATCAATGGACTTGGTAAAATTAATTTCCTGGAATAATTTGAAATCAACGAATATATACTGTGCAAAGTGCAATTGTGCTATCATATCAACAAGAGGCCCTTAAAATTCAAATTGGTCGTTGTTTTAGCATTTTTGCTTAATCCATGAACTTGGTAAAATTAATCTCCTGGAATAATTTGAAATCAATGAATATATACTGTGCGAAGTGCAATTGTGTTATGATATCAACAAGAGGCCCTTAAAATTCAAATTGGTCCTTGTTATGCTTGCAGTGATAGAATTTTAAAAAACTTTCTTTTGTTTCCTTCCTTTTTTTTAAAATAAGCGATTTAACATCCTTTGGTAATTTTATGTAATTCAATTATACAATATCAATACTCAATATTAATAATTTAGTATTTGAAAATAATGTTTTTAGAAAATGTTAGATAGGATGACCATCCGTAAACAATTGCAATGTTGAGCTCACCAGTCCTTGAGTCCTTCTGTGAATTTGTATATCGCAGAACTCTGAGTGTTGTTTGGAGGACACAGGACAATAGAAGTGCAATGTTGAGCTAGAGAGACCGCAAGTATGCATGTCAATTTGAATATAGCGCAATTTTGGGTGCTATTTGTAGGACACACAACATAGAGGCTCAATTTTGAGACTGTCAGGCAGAGAAACCGTGATTCAAAAAGTGCCTAAGTATGGAATGAAGGATCCGTCCATGCTCTATAAAATCTCATGTCCATATAAAGTACATGTTTACTATGTATTGCTCGTTTGTTGGAAAATTCTAGGTGCGGAAGTTGGCCCTAGAGTCCATCTGTAAATTTGTATATCGTGGAACTCTGAGTGTTGTTTGCAAGACACAGAACAATAGAAGTGCAATGTTGAGCCAGGCAGCCCGCAGGTCTGCTTGTAAATTTGTATATCGCAAAATTGTGGGTGTTATTTATGGGGCGTGAAACAATAGAGGCCCAATTTTTAGCCCCCCATCCCGAGAACCCGCGATCCAAAAAGTGGCCAAGTATGGAATGTGGGATCCGTACATGATCTATACAAATTTCATGTCCATACTTTATAAGAGTACATACTTAGTATGTATTACTCGTTTTTTGGAAAACTTTTAGGTGTGGAAGTTGGCAGATTCACGACTTCAAATTTCACTTACTTTTATATCACCAGCCTATCCGAATGTTTCCCAATTTTATATTGTTATAAACGAATATAAAATGGCCCAAGTCCAAATGTGCTATGACATCAACACAAGGGCCTTAAAATTCAAATAGCTTGCAAGTCCTCTTGTCAATTTGTATATCGTAGAAATGTGGGTGTTATTGGTAGGGCACGGAACAACAGAGGCCAAATTTTGAACCCACTAGGCCGAGAATCCACGATCCAAATAATGGCTAAGTATGGAATGAGGGATTTGTACATGCTCTATAAAATATTATGTCCATATTTTTTAGAAGTACATATTTAGTATGCATTGCTCGTTTCCTCTGAATGTTGTTTAGAAGACACAGAACAATAGAACTGCAATGTTGAGTGAGCCAGTCTACAAGTTCTCCTGTCAATTTGTTTATCGCGGGACTCTAGCTGCTATTTGTAGGATACAGACCAATAGAGGCCCCATTTTGAGCCTGCCAAATCGAGAACCCGCGATCGAAAAAGTGGCCAAGTATGGAATGCGAGATCCGTGCAAGCTCTATAAAAACCTCATGTCCATACCTTATAAGAGTACATACTTAGTATGTATTACTCATTTTTCGGAAAACGTGTAACTGTGGAAGTTGGAGGATTCATGACTTCAGATTTCAATTACTTTTATATCACCAGGCTGACTGACCGCTTCTCTGTTTGATATTGTAAGAAACAAATATAAACTGGCCCAAGTCCAATTGTGTTAATACATCGACAGCAGGCCATTAAAATTCAAATAGTCTGCAAGTCTGCTTGTCAATTTGTATATCGCAGAACTCTGGGTTCTATTTGTGGGGCACGGAACAAGAGAGGCCTAATTTTGATCCCGCCAGCCCGAGAACTCGTGATCCAAAAAGTGTCTAAGTATGGAATGAGGGTTGCATAGATGCTCTATAAAATCTCATGTCCATACTTTATAAAAGTGCATATTTGGTATGTATAACTCGTTACTTGCGAAATTTTCTAGGTGCGGAACTTGACGGATACACATGTTTAGATTTCCACCCATTTTTATATCAGCAGCCCGACTGACCTCTTGCTTGTTTCATATTATACAAAATTTTTGGAACGCAAGTTTCCGAATACGTGGGTTTTTCTTTGAAATAAGATATTTCACATCCTTTTATAATTTTATGTAATCAAATTGTACAATATGAATATTTAATATTAATACTTTAGTATTGAAAATAATATTTTTAGGTAGTTTTAGATAGTTGATAAGGATCAACATCCATAAAAATTCGCAAGGTTGAGCCCACTAGCCCTAGAGTCCATCTATGAATTTGTGTTTTAACGACACGAAACAATAGAAATGCAATGTTGAGCGAGACAGGTGGCAAGTTCACCTGTCAATTTGTATATCGCGGAACTCTTGAGTGATATTTGTAGGTCACATAACAATAGAGGCCCAATTTTGAGCCCACCAGCCCGAGAACCTGTGATCCAAAGATTGTCTTAAGTATGGAATGCAGGAACAATACATGCTTTATAAAATCTCATGTCTGTACTTTCTAAAAGTAGATTTTATGTATTCCTCGTTTTTTTAGAAAAATTCTTGGTAAGGAAGTTGGCGGATTCACATATTCAGATTTCACTTAATTTTATATCACCAGCCCCAGCGACCGACGTCTTCCCCATTTCATATTGTACAAATGTCCTTGTCTAATTAAATTGTACAATATCAATATTTAATATTAATAATTTAATATTCAAAATAATGTTTTTAGATAATGTTAAATACTTGATAGGGATTAGAATCCGTAAACAATGGCACTCTCAAGGCTGCCAGCCCTAGAGTCTGTCTGTCAATTTGTATATCGTGGAACTTCGAGTACTGTTTATATGACACAAAACAAAAGGAGTGCATTGTTGACCAAGCTAGCCCACAGGTCTATGGCCAATTTTTATATCATGGAATTATGGATGGTATTTGTAGACCATAGAACAATGGATGCCCAATTTAGAGCCCGCCAGTCCGAGAACCCGCGATCCAAAAAGTGGCCAAGTATGGAATGCAAGATCCGTGCATGCTCTAGAACATCTCATGTTCATACTTTACAGTACATATTCAATCGCAGGTTCCTGCATAGGCAGGTTTAACATTGCATTTCCATTGTTCCTCGCGTGCAACTAGCACCCGAACTTTCGCAATTTACAAATTAGCAAACAAACCCCCTTCATCTCATATGCTTTCACTTTCTAGTTACTTGGTCCTTTTTCCCAATGTCTCATGATATTATATATAGAACCCAAAGTTCACCAATATACAAATTTCCCTCTCGCCATTGCGCTTCCGTTGTTCCCCTACGCACAAACAATAGCCTAAATTTTGCGACATACAAATTGACGGTCGATATCTATCACTGAGATGCAATATGACCATTGGCCCTTCACGTATCCTGGGTATATCTTCTGCCCTTTTCCTTTTGTAACTTGCCCGACCGCTTTCCATACTTAGGTATTTCTTGGAATCGGTTTCGTGGGTTGGCAGGTGCACGAAATGTACAATGCTTCGTCACAATTCACCATCACCATTTCCTTCGTACTTGTTTCCATATATGCAATAATTAATCTTTAATGCTAGTAGTTCATCCTGCAGGGACCGTTAATATTGTCATTAATGTCCGAAAATATGGAGAAGATTTTTCATTACTATGAATTAAACTAAGATTTGCATAGAAGTATGTTATCATTTCCAAGTATTCATTTCAAACATGATGCAATCTATTTTTGTGCACCGACGGGTTGGCACCTTTAAGAAATTTCTAATTCTTAATCTCTCTTCATCGTCACCACAACCTTCACACTTTTTTCTAATTATGCAATTAGTGAGCTGTAATGGTGACAACTCATTCCGCACGAACCCTAGAGATTGTCATTGATCAGTGAAAGGATCGAGGAGATATTCCATTAATACGCATTAAACCATAATTTGCGGAGGCTTATATTATCCCTCCCCGATTTTCATTTCAAACATCATCTTGAGAAAATGGAAATTGTCGTTAGCTTGTGGAAACAGTTCTATCCAGATAAAGTAAATACATTCGGGCATAATGGCCAGAGGTTCCATTATTCCAAGGAAAATTCTTACTGCTCGTTTCCCTCCGCCCAGGAGCAAAAAAGGAGATGGTCCCTTGGTACACCGAGAGATATATTTCAAGCCAAAGAATTACAAGGCAACCCTTCCTGCTCAGAGAACCTGCCCAATTGCATTCATGGCTTCCGCAGAGGTTGATGTCATGGATTTCGAGTTGGAAGAAGATGATATGATGGCCGATGATATGACAATGGATGATGGAAATTCAAAGACTCTTCCCACTCTTGCGCCCAAATTGAAATCAACCATAATGGGCGGAAATTCCCAGCTCATTGATGGCATTCCTGACAACACCAAAAGGAGTTTCATAAAAGAAACCGATGTTGAACGCAATAGCTGCTTTGCAGCACGAAAGTAAGAATTCCAGAGTTTGAAATTTGCAGAAGAGTTTCACTGTAAAGAAATGATATGTTGATGCTCCCAGAGATAAATTTCAAGACAAAAAATTATTCACTTGCGGGAATAATGTCCTATGCTCTAGATATACAATTAGCATCTTCTGGAATGAGGTCCAGAAGTCTCATTGATAGAAGGAATTTTTCTACTAGTCATCTCTTTCCACCTAGAATGGACTAATTTGGGCCTCTTAAATTGCACGTACAACCTGTGTCCCTGAATTTTTTTTTACTATGAAAAGGGGGTTTCAATTAAGGGCTATTCCTTTTTCCCTGCAACATTTTTTGTCTTCTTCCTCATGGGAAGTTTCTGAAAACTATCAATTTCACTACAGGATGATTCATCGAGGAGAAAAATGCAAGGATGTTGCATACTGTGGATCCTGTGCCTGTGTTTGTGGCAGATATGTTCAATGTTTTGGCCCGAAGAACTGGGTCCAATTTCTAAGGATAGATGTACAATACTCGGGTTTTTATTATTTTTTTAAATGGATTTTCTATTAAAAAAATTTGCCTTGGATTCTTCATTGCTACTTCTTTTATGGATTTAATGCCTATTCTCATTGGTAGGTTCAATGTTGTCGTAGTTCTTGGATATTGTGTTTACTTAGGTTATTTTTTCTAAGATGGAACATGTAACAATTATATGACAATGTACTATGTCAATCCACCAGCCTTTTATGCAAACAAAAAATGAATTGCACACAGTTTCAAACCAACGTTCAATTCTATTCGTAATGCAGATAGAACATAGCAATAGCAATGTACAATTTTGCAGCAAAATCGTCATTGTTGTTTCTAGGCATGTAGTTATTAAGTTTTAATGTTAACAACCCATAATGAAAGAATTTTAATACTTAGGTTAATATGTTACAGTCACAGAAGAATGTATTAAGAACACATTTACACCCACGTGTTCCAATAAAATCTAATCTTCAACAAAGCATTTGCTGGAAATTAGTAGAAAATGAATTTTAATAGTTAAGTTAATATGTTAGAGTCAAGTCATCCATGTGAACCTCACAAATGCTCAAGTTATAGACAGAGTTGTTATAGGCCTATGGAGGCCAGACGATAGCAGAGCTTCATGGAGGAGGTTAGTATCTTGACCATCTCTATGTTCTTCATCATTATATATTTATATAATATTCTATGTATTTATTTTGATATTTTATTGTATGATGTTTTGCAGTTGCTACACCCAAATAGTAGACCCTCTATAGAAATAGATGCATCAATGTCTGCCTCCATCATCAATGTAGTGGTAGAGGTAGCCTACTCTTTTAGTGTTCAACATACTTAGGTATGTGTCACATTTGATAAATTCACCATAGTGATTTCTTTATTTTCTAACATCCTCAAATTTATAATGTTCTTGTGTTTCTCACGGGGTATTCATTCAGTGAGCCAATGACATAGCACCTGCGTTCATGGTATATTAAAGAATACCCCTAATTTCACTATATATTGATAAATACCTCCAAAAATCCTTTTGTTGAACCCCCCCTCTCAATACATCTTTCAAATACAAGAAACCCCTATTTTTAATAGATACCCCTTTGTATACCCCCCAATACCTATAAACACCTCGATACCCACATCCCCCCACCAATGCCTACAATATATTGACTCTATTTTTCATAATTTAAAAACCCCCCTTATGAATGAACGTGATAAGATATTGGTCAACAAGGTGAAGCCTTTGTGGTGTTTCTACAGGTTGCAGGACCAAATGGTGTCGAGAAATGTTCGCCTAGGTTGGAGAAGTCACCTCCCTCACATGTATCATATGTTGAGTTAAATTTCCTTTAAATCTCGTTTAAATATTCAATTTATTGTATTTATGTTTTTCGATTTTATTGTTTGGTAATAATAACAATATTATTAATATGTATGCACGATGTTGATATTTTAACTAGTTACAGTACTAGTTCACTTTTTGAGCAGTCGACCATGGATTTTTGGTTACCTATTTCTAGGAAAGGTATTATTCCATCGCTTGTACAACCTGTGGTCGTTCATCATTGCCCGCCCCCAGTATATTTCTTATTTGGTGCATCCTCAGTGGATGCACCTGCATGCCACCCATATATACCACCTCTTTCATCACATCCATCCACAGTGGATGCACCCGTATGACACCAACCACCACCACCATTTCCATCTATGTCATCCACTCAGGCTGCGACAATAGATGTTGCCTTAGAGTAGGTTGTACAACTGAGTGCTCCACCTTCGAGTGAATCTCCATCAATGCCCGAGATATTCACGGTGAGATAATGTGCTGATGATCATTTTTTATGTATCATGAATGGAATTGATTTTATGCATATTTGTTTAAATTTCATACTTTGATCCTTGTAATTGAAAGAGGGTGGCATCGTTGAGAGACTAGGGTCACGGAGAAGGGTAACACCCTCACAATTGTTAGTACCATCTGTGTTGAGTTGTCTTATGTTGAATTACAAAGTATCATTTTGTAAGTATTTTAATTCATTGTGGAAAAAAACTTATAAAAATGTTTTTTCTTTGTGTAGTCTTCGGAGAAATGACCCACGTCGAGGTGCAAAACCACTCAAGGTTCTTCTTCAAGCAAGAGAAGAAATATCAATTTCCAGGATGCTCTAGAGGGTGGCAAGGGTGGCATTGGTCAATGAGTGACCAATGATTGGCATTTTGTATCTAGGCCACCATATGTTTGTTTTTTTATGTTAGGACACTTGTTGTCATTATGTATATTGGGCATGATGTGCCATATTGTAAAAAATGTACAATTTAGATGATGTTAAATACACACGTTTCATGGCACTTTTTTTATGAACCTCATTGTTTCTGCATTCTATGTTGATGAATGTATGAATATTATGTGTGAATGTATGATTTTATTTAATTTGATTAATTACTTTTTAAAGTGTGAAAGAAATCTGTGTAAGTAAGAATAATTCAGTTTTTCTAAATTTATTTTAAACACTTATGTTATGCATTAATTGATATCTTATGGTGGAAAAGATTGTTAAGTGTCAAATCCATACGTATTTAATGGTTCTAAAGGAATTAAATTTCATAAAATACTGAAGTCCCATCTTAGTTAAGACTCCAAGAACCAATAATAAGAATCATGTAGGCTAACATAATCACAATAGAAATAAGAGAGTTGAAACCTCACATTACTCTATCCAAAATGAAGCATGGATCATTATAATGGAAATAACAACATGTTATAGGGGTTTCTTAATACAAAATAAACACATAAAATATGAGTGCACAATAAAGCCTCACATCAAATGAAAATATACCTCAAATTCTCCATTAAGCTTGTTAAAATGTTCTGCAATGTAGCCCAAGAGAAGAGCTCCTAAATACCCAAATTTTCCACCCTTTACAATGGAGAGAGAGAGATAACTCTTCTTTATAGAGTGATTCTCTTCTCTTATACAATAAAATACTATTATTTTCTAACTAACTTCATGACAAGTCAAATAAATATTATAATAATGAATTAGTTAGATCTCACCTCAATCCATGGGTGACCATGTTACAACATGTGGACATTAGCCTCTCCAAAGGAATTTTCCCTCATCCAAAAATAGTAGTAGAATGCACCAAATACTACTCATGAAGGGGACACACCACCAAAAATATGCATCAAGCCAATCTAAATTCCAAGTGTCCAAGAATGTGCATACATGCAACCATTCCACATGTGTGCATTCCAAGGTATCCAACTCCATGGAAGAATGTGCAAGATGCCAAGCGGATGTGGCGTAGCCTTAACTTTCCTTTATTGCCTAGATTTTCATTGAATTTACCTTGCCTTTCATTCCATTACCTTTCCTTGCCTTACCTTGCCTTGCCTTACCTTGCCTTGTCTTACCTTACCTTTCCTTACCTTGCCATGCCATGCCATACCATGCATTTTCTTGACTTGTCATCCCATGACATGTCTTTCCTTGACTTCACTTACCATGCCATGCCATGACATTCTTTGGCATGCCTTTCATTTCCATGTCATGCCTTGCCATGTCATGTCATGTCTTTCCCTGCCTTGCCATGTCATGTCATGCATTTCCATGTCTTATCTGTCCTTGTCATTCGATGCCTTGCCTTTCCATGCAAGGTATGCCTTGCCTTGTTGTGTCATACCATGCCATGCAATGAAATGACATTCCTTGCCATGCCTTTCCTTTCCATGCATTTCCATGCAATGTCTTTCCTTCTCTTTCCTTTCCTTGACATGCCTTTCCTTTTCATTCCATGTCTTTCATTTCCTTCACTTGTCATGGCATGTCTTTCCATGTCTTGCCATGTCATATATTTCCATGCATTTCATTGCCTTGTCTTGCCTTGTTATGTTATTCCTTGTCTTGTCATTTCATGCCTTGTCATGTCATGCCTTGCTTTTCCATGTCATTCCTTGTCTTGTCTTGCCATGCCATGCCATGTCAAGCCATTCCATTCCATGTCAAGCCATTCCATGCCTTTCCATGGCATGTCTTTCCTTGTCATGACATGCCTTGTCATGCCTTGCCTTGCCATGTCATACATTTCCTTGCCATGCCATGCCATTCATTGCCTTGTCATGCCATGACATGTCTTGCATTGCCTTGCCTTGTTATTCCATGAAATTACATGCATTGCCTTGTCATGCCATGCCATGCCTTTCCTTTCCATGCCATTCATTGCATTGTCTTGCCTTGTTATGCCATGACATGTCATTCCTTGCCTTGCCATGCCATGTATTTCCTTGCCTTTCTATGCCTTGCATTTCCTTGCCTTATCATGCCATGCCATGCCTTTCCAAGTCATGACCTTCCTTTCCATGCCATGTCATGGCATGCTATGCCTTTCCATGCCTTGCTTTTCCATGTCATGCCTTGCCTTGTCTTACCATGCCATTTCTTTCCTTTCCTTTCCATGTCATGCCTTTATTTGCTTTTCCTTCACTTTCCATTCCATATCTTTCCTTGCCATGCCATGCCATGCCTTGGCCACCTCAACACTATAGTCATTTGGATATCGCGTAGCTCATATCCATGCATATACATTACAAATTTCATATGAGAATCCTTATATGTATTAATGTTCAATTAATAAATGTGTGTTTATGTACATGATGTATTGCATCTATTATACATTCACAACATAATTTTGAACTAGTATCCACATACCAAAGTTCCACATTTCAATTTGCATGTTTAATAAAATCACAAAACTATCATCATCATAAACATATAACAATAAAAATAATATCTCACAACACATAATAGATCTATATGTATACATATCAAATGTCTGTATGATTCTAACTAAACCCAACAGATACTAAGCAATGAATCACTAAGATAAGTAAAAATCACAGTTCCCTAGAACACCACTATGATCTAAAATAGATTAATCCCTCCTTGCATGTCTTTCCATGTAGCTTCCCATTTTAACCTATACAACAATAAATATATATGTCCATAACATTATGCAAGGATAAATTCAAATCAAAATGTGGATTGCAATGAAACAAGAATCACAAAAAAATAAACATTTTTCATCCCAAGAAATAAAAAACATTTTTTCTAGGGACATATGACTTAACTTTATATCACAAGTTTAATTTCCATCCAATGAAGTGTTTTTTCTTTGCTATGCCATGTCATTCCATGCCATGCCATGCCATGCCATGCCATGTCTTTCATTTCCATGTCTTCCTATGCCATGTCATGCATTGTCTTTCCTTGCCATGCCATGCATTTTCATGTCTCCCCTTGTCTTGGCATGCCATGCATTTCCTTGCCATGTCTTACCATACTATGTCATGCCATGCCTTGTCTTTCCATGTCATTCCATGCCTTGTCTTGCCATGTCGTGTCTTGCCTTGCCTGGATTTCAATGAAACAAGAATCACAAAAAATGAACATTTCTCATCCCAAAAAATAAAAATAAAAAATTCTAGGGACATATGACTTAGCCTTATATCACAAATTTCCTTTCCATCCAATGAAGTGTTTTTTCCTTGCCATGCCATGCCTTTCCTTCCCTTTTCATTCCATGTCATGCCTTGCCTTGCCATGCCATGCCATGTCTTGTCTTTCCATGTGATTCATTGCCTTGTCATGCCTTTCTTTTCCATCCCATGCCATGACATGCTATGTCTTACCTTGCCATGCCATGCCTTTCCTTCCCTTGTCATTCCATGTCATGCCTTGCCTTGCCATGCCATGCCATGTCTTGTCTTTCCATGTGATTCATTGCCTTTTCATGCCTTTCTTTTCCATCCCATGCCATGACATGCTATGTCTTACCTTGCCATGCCATGCCATGTCATGGATTTCCAGGCCATGACATGCCATGTCATGCCATGCCTTTCATTTCCATGTCATGCCATGTATTTCCATGCCTTGTCTTTCCTTTCCATGCCATGTCTTTCATTACATTGCCTTGCCATGAAATTCTTTGCATTTCCTTGCCATGCCATGCCTTGCATTGCCTTTCCTTTCCATGCCATTCTTTGGCTTTCCAATCCATGCATTTACAAGATATTCATTTCCTTTACATGCCATGCCTTGCCATTCATTTCCTTGCCATGCCATGTTATTCATTTCCTTATCATGCCATACCTTTCCTTGTCATGCCATGCCTTGATTTGACTTGAATTTTAATGACATGCCTTGCTTTGACTTGGCATGCCATGCTTTGAGGTGCATTTCCTTTCCTTGCCATGCGATGCCTTGCCTTGCCGTGTCTCTCATTTCCATGCCATGCCATGCATTTCCTTTCCATTCCTTGAATTGGCATGCCATGCCTTGTCTTACATACCATGTCATGCCTTGCCTTCCTATGCCATGCCTTTCCTTGTCATTACATGCCTCGCCTTTACTTGACTTTTCATGCCATGCCTTGTCTTGACTTACCATGCCATGTATTGCATTGCCTTACATTGTGTTGCATTTCCTTGTCATGGAATTTCATTCCATGTCATGCATTGTCATTCCATGTGATGCCTTGCCTTGCTATGACATTCCATGCCATGCCATGCCTTGCCTTTCCATGTCATGCTTTGCCATGCTATGCTTTTCCATGCCTTGGCTTGCCTTGTCATGCCATGTATTTCCATGCCATGTCATGCCATGCCTTTCATTGTCTTTCCATGCCTTTCATTTCCTTGCCTTGACTTGCCAATCCATGCCTTACCAAGCCATGTCTTGCCTTGTTATTACATGTCTTTCCTTGCCTTGCCATGTCTTTCCTTGTCTTGCCTTGTAGGCCATGCCTTGCCTTGTCTAGACTTGCCATGCCATGAATTGTCTTGACTTGCCATGCCATGCCATGAGTTGCCTTGACTTGTCATGCCATGCCTTGCATTGTCTTTCCCTTCCTTGCCTTGACTAACCACAATTCATTAAAATGTACTTTCATTATGATATTCATAAAACTAATTGTTTGTAAAATTTGTCTCTATAATCATAAACACCATTAAATTATTTCCAAAATCAATTAACTTCTAATAAATTCATTCATTTTCAAGTTAATTTAATTAAAAAATAATAACATTCATGTATCATACCTTTATTTTTGCTTAAAAAAATAATGCTTATACTAATTGAATAAGTTTAATACCTAAAAATTATAATCAAAGAATTTATCAAACATGTAATTCTACAACTTGTTATCCCATCTATCTTACATAAAAATACTTGCATGAGAATTTTATCCCATTTTCAATCTATCTTTCAATGAAAAGAGATTGCCCAGAGACGGTGAAAGGGTACCTTCCAAGCAATGGCTACCAATTATGGCGACAGCTCTTCTGGTACCTTCCAATCTTGATTTAGAGAAGTCAATGGCGACCACTCTTTTGGTGTGTAGTCTGCAGCGAATGCCATACCACGAGCACATGTTCTCGGAGTTTTCCGCCTCAAGAGAGCATCGAGGTCATCTAAAGCATGTGTTCAGAATCCACCGGCCATGTGGTCATATAAAGCATCTTCCCGATGACGAGGATGGGAATCAATAGACGTCGCTGCAGGCAGAAAGGTAGTCATGCACACAAGCAACAATATCACAAACTGAAGATCCATTTCTCCCGCAATCTCTCTCAGAACCTGTGAGCTGTGTGTTCTGGGTTTATCCAGAACTGTGGTTTTAATAAACAAGTCCAGTGCAGCGGAGATGCCGAGCGATTTTTCACGGGGGCACATAGATGAAAAGAAAGTCCGTGGAAATTGTTAAAATCACTTTATTGAGACTTATTTGTGTGGTATCAATTCATTTGTATAGTGGGTTTACACAAGAGTTTACAAAATTGAATGAGTGGGGCACGGAGATGAAAGGAAAGCTGGGGAAAATTGTTGAATAACTTTGTGGTGGAAATTTCAGGTAAATTCAAGTCAATACGGACAGCTCACAGGCTCTGGAGAAAACTCCGATTTTCTCTTTATTGAAGGAATTTTCCCCCGGGTTCCTTCAAGTCAATACCCTCATTTCTCTGTAATTGCCTTCCGATCTCCCAAATCGAGATTTCCATCTTTCGTTTTCCCCAAAGGCTTTCATACGACCGTTGTTTCCGCTCTCCGACTCAGCGTTTGCAGGATGATGGAATTTGACCGAACGGCTATTTGTCTTACTCCACTTTTGCTTTCATATAACAGTTCTTTCCTCTCTCCTCTCTCCTCTCTCCTCCTCAGCGTTTGCAAGACGATGAAATCGGACAGAACGGCGACTTGTCTTACTCCATTGTTGCTACCGCGATTCAGTTTTCTAAGTTATACGTGTTATAATGGTATTTACGCAAGACTCAAGACTTTATACGAGAGATGTTATATTTATATCTTATCATAATCCCATTAAAATATATATAGTTTTTATCAATATATTATAATAAAACATAATTCATGTGATAGCGTAAGTGTGCACATTAAATATATATGAGTACTAGTATAAATAAAATGTGTAATGCAAGTAATTAATCACAGTCCCTAGGCTTAAGGCTTTAGGTCTTCCAGCTTTGGTGGTCCAAGCTAAATAAGGAACAAGGATGTCCCCTTTTTCTTACATTTTTTTTTTGGACTTTACATTAATGAGCCAAAGGAAATCATATCAAATTCATTGGTTATTTTAAACGGGTGCTTATTTTTCAAAGTCTCAAGGGTGTGTGCACAAAGTTGGTGGACGAAAAAGTGGCAAGGGGTCAGGAAGAACGAGCATCTGCAGGAATCTGTGTGTGTTCCTCATGTTAGATGTTCAAAAAAGCCAAAACCTCCACTCAACATGCCACATAGGCACATTTGTAGGAACACGTCTACATGCTTGTGTTCCTAGGAACATGCACGTGTTCCTGATGTTAGAGGTTCAGAAAAGCTCGAACCTCCACTCAGCATGCCACATAGGCACGATGGCAGGAATGTGCGCGTTCTTGTTCTACCCATTTTTTGTTGAAATTTTGTAACTGCAAAGAGTATTCTATTTATTATTGAGTTATTATTAATTAGATCAATCCCCTTTTGTGGATTGACCATGTCGAGATTTGTAAATGATCAAATCCCCTTTTGTGGATTGGTCAAACCCTAATTATATCATTCTAATTAAGAAGTTGGCCCCCAAGACTAATTAAAGTGGTTTTAGCCACCAAGTGAAGAGGTCAGCCCTGCCTAGTGAAGAGACACCTCCCTAGCGCCTGCTAACTAGTATAAATAGGAGAGGCTAGCACCTCATTAACTCACTCACTCGGCTAGTGCGTAAGTTTGAAGGAAGTTGGATATGTTAGTTGTCAAAAGAAAGAAGAGAGAAGCGCATTATTCAGTGTTGGATATTCTCTAGTGTTTTGGTTTATTGTCTTGGCATTGTATTGGCTATCTATATTAAGGAATTTTTTGTTGGGTTTTCTTCCCCATGAGGGTTTCCTAGGATAAATGTTGTGTATCTTGTGATTGTGTTTCTCTCACTGATCCTGCATATGTTATTAGTAGCTAGTAAATTGAAAATAAACTTAATAGATTCTCTAAAATTAACATGGTATCAGAGCTAAGCTGAAGAGAGCACCTTTCACTGGATAAGCAAAAACATCATTGTTGTCATACAAGAAAATTAGGGCTTTTGTTGAAGAGGAATTTCAGCCTAAAAACTTCTAGGGAAGTGCGTCCCGGCCCAACGAACTCATTGGCAGCTTGAGCACACCTTTTCAGTGGACAAAACTCCCGAAAAGTGAAACCCTAGTTTTTCACTAGTACCAGAAAACCAGAACCAGTACGAGAAGTACCAGTCCAGTTTTGTGCAAGCTCAGTTTCAAGGGGTAAAAGTTGGATTTTCATAAAATTGACCGCACTAGGCTACTCACCTCAGCCAAGTGCACCTCCTGGTAAGCTTAGATCCAAATTCTGAGCAATTTCATTTTTTGGTCATTTTCCCATCTCTGGGTCAATATGTCTGCAAGCACCAAGCTTGTTGACAAGATAGAACGTGTGGATAACTTATGTATCTGGAAGTATAGGATTTCACTCATTCTTGAAGAGAATGACCTAGCAAGATTCATCAAAGAAAATGTACTAGAACCCGCAGATGCTACAACTAAAGAAAAGTACCAGAAGGACATGGTTAGGGACAAAAGAATCATAGCAAACTCTATCAAAGATCACTTGATCCCTCAAGTGGCATCTAAGAATACCCCAAAATAAATGTTTGATGTCCTAACTAGATTGTATGAAGGAAGAAACATTAACCGAAATATGAACTTGAGAAATCAACTCAA
>ML777784.1:10976-26822 GCA_009831015.1 Picea engelmannii
AGCAGTCGTGTTCCAGCAGTCGTGTTCCAGCATCCGTGTTCCAGCAGTCATGTTCCAGCAGTCGTGTTCCAGCATTCGTGTTCCAGCAGTCGTGTTCCAGCAGTCGTGTTCTAGCATCCGTGTTCCAGCAGTCGTGTTCCAGCATGCGTTTTAGAATCTACGTTTCAGCATCTGTGATTCAGTATTTGTGTTTCAGCATCTACGTTTCAACATCTGTGATTCAGCATTTGTGTTTCAGCATCTACGTTTCAACATCTGAGATTCAGCATTTGTGTTTCAGCATCTACGTTTCAACATTTGTGATTCAACATTTGTGTTTCATCATCTACGTTTCAGCATCTTTGTTCCAGCATTCCTTGTGCGTGTTGACATCCTTGACTGCTCCATAACCGATTGCCATCAATGAAAACCTTAACCATCTGCGTCAGTCTTCTGTTATAGCCATATCTCCAACAATTAGAGTACCTTGTGCATATGTGGGATCCCGATCAACAGGTAATTCATGTGGGGGTCCACACACCGACCTTAGATATTGAGGACATTTACTTCTTGACTGGACTATCACGACGGGGGTACCATGTGAGCCTGACTGGTAGCAGAGGTGGTGGGCTGCCCATGAGTGAGTACTGTCATTTACACTGTGTTCTCGAGGCAGAGAGAAAGAAAGGAAAAGTAGCTATTTGGGGGGTATGGGATTTGACCCTCCGTACTATCTTATTCACCATATCTCGGATGGCTGGGAGTTTCGCTCCTCACATGGCACTACAAAGTTACTTCCAGTATGCCATAGAGTGTACTGAACCTCAGGTTTTCAACTGGGAAGATGCAGTGCTTCGTAGTATGAAAAAACAGTTGACCAAATGCAGACGAGGTGACTTGAAGCAATTCGGGTACGGTTCTTTGTTAGTGTCTTTCTTCCTTGAGAGGGTTCCATTACTGAGATTGCAGGTTATTTACTGGCTCCCAGGGATCCAAGAATGCTGAGATGGTGTCGGCTCATGGCCCGGCATGTAGCTGGACCAATCATCAAGTATGATGATACCTTCTTCGACTGGCTTCGACCACAGATGTTGATGGTCGACAACTATGCTTATGCCGGGTTGGATTTTCGAGGAGATCCGAACTTAGTACTGCCAGAGGATGCTCAGTGGGGGGAACTTGGTAAGAAGTACACAATTTTTTCTTTTTAAATGTTTTTGTGAATTTTATCATATTTAAATGTTTTTTTTGTTTTATATGTTCGTCCAAAGACTAAATACAAAATTTGTTTTTTGATGACACAGATGTTGGACCTTACCGACCTCCTGGTACTTCTCCCATTCAACGATGAGGAGAGGTAGTGCCAGTGCCACAATACGCTTAGGATTATCAAATAGTGGAACAAAACCTAGAGGGCTTAACAACAGATATACCAGACATGCCTCTTGGAGAGGTTCCACAACGCAATCAATGTCATACAGTAGGAGTGTCAGAGTCCATGATTCGACTGCTCTGTAGAGTTTCCTGGGTAGTCATGTGTTACCGTGAACATCATCCATGACGTCACTTTGTAGAAGCTATGAGCTTCAGATTTTGACATTTTGGTCTTCGGACAAAAATTTTTGTAAAAAACTCTTTTGATCGTTATATATACAGACGACTTCTACCGGTTTACCTTGTATTGTGTGAAAAATTGATGTGATTGATTTATAAATGATCCAAATGTCTGTCTAATACATAGTTAGCCAATGCATCTATTAATGTATTTAGACATCTAGGAATATGTTGATATGCAATGTAATCAAAATAATGTTCCAAGAGGTGAATTCACAAATACACCCGTAACAAAATAGGACTTTGAATAGTATAGAAATTACTTAACTGTAGTACTGCAAGCTGTGAATCGAGTCGCACAACCAAATGAAGAATTCCGAGGGAGATAACATCAACCAATAATTCAATAACGACGCTATACTCTACAATGTTGTTGGTCGCACGGCCGAGGCACACACCTCATAAGGAGACAAGTTCGTTTGTAGGGGCAAAAATTTCCCATGCAGTGGAAGCAAGGTTCTGAGTACTACGGCTAGCACCATCAGCGAAGCAAATATAGGGTAGCGAAGACTCCGACATCTAGAAATCAAACACAATGTCACATAAGGGCAGAGACTAGATAACGACAAAAGCAAGCTATAGTAACACACAAGAAGTATGATACAATAAAAATACAAGTACTCATGCACAGATGATTTTATGCATTGTACTTCTTCAAGTACAACCCATTCCTGGGTTCACTCAAAGGGATACCATCGTAATCTACTAACTCATAAGCTCCTTTTTCCAAAACTCATCGAACGATATAAGGACCTCGCCACATGGCTTCGAATTTTTCAGCTCCTAACATATCTCGATCTTGATCATAGAGGAGAACGAGATCTCCTTCGGAGAAAACGCGAGGCTTGACATGTTTGTCGTATTGGGCCTTGACACGTTTCTTATGAGCTTCTATAACTAGGGTAGCATCACGTCGAGTTTCGTCTAATCGCATAAGATACAATATATGTTCTTCCTCAGTATAAATGTTTGGTAGGAGTTCAACAACTTGTTTTAAAGAAAGTATCTTGCATTCAATCGGGAGAGAATAGCTTCCAAACCATAGACTAACCGAAAAGGTGTAAACCCAGTAGCAGACTTGACGGATGTTCGGTAAGCCCACAATGCTGAAAACAACATTGTGTGCCAACTTGTTTTGTGAAGCCCTATCATTCGTCGAAGCATAGTTATGAGAAATTTGTTAATTGCTTCGACCTGGCCGTTGGCTTGTGGGTAATAGGGCGTTGAGTTATCATGGCGAAGACCCAACTTTTCAGTAAGTTCAAACATCATGAAGTTTTTGAAGTGGCTACCGTGATCAGTGACGATAGCTTGGGGAACACCAAAACGAGCTATGACGTGATTAAAAATGAATAATGTTGCGGTCTTTCCAGTGTTGTCAAATGTCGGCATCACCTCGGCCCATTTCGTAAAGTAATCGACGGCTACAATAATGCAACCATGCCCCTCGGCCGAGTGAGGGTGACATGTCATGAAATCGATGCCCCATTTTGCAAAGGGAGAAACGGAGACCACAGGGTGAAGAGGAGAAGGATCTGACCGTATCTTCTGATTATAGGTCTGGCAAGCATGGAATTTCTGAATGACAATTATGCAGTCGTTAAACAAAGAAGGCCAAAAATACCCTGCTCGTAAGATCTTCTGGGCAGTAGCATACCCAGACATATGACCACCACATGCTCCAGAATGGTAGTCATTCAGAGCTTTCTCAGCTTCGTCGAACGTTAGGCAACGTCGAAAAACAGAGTCAATCCCCCAACGATAAAGAGTATCCTCGAGGATAATGTATTGACGAGCTTGATATCGTATGTGATGTTGGTCTGTACTAGACAAAGTTGGCCAGAAAGCCCGGGTTTGGAGATATATAATGATATCACCATACCAAATATCATCAGTGCTGATAAGGAAAAGAGATTCATTGGGTAATGAATCAGTTGCTACATTTTCTGTTGCAGAATGGGGAAAATCACATATCAACTCAGCAAAAACTAAGGACTTCTTGGACTTGGTGCGTTCGAACTCCAATTCAAACTCCTAGAGAATCACAATCCATACATCAATTTCTAGGGGGAAAATACTCCAAATGGATTGTGATTCTCCAGGAGTTTGACTTGGAGTTCGAATGCGCCAAGTCCAAGAAGTCAGTTTTTTCTGAGTTGATATGCGATTTTCCCCATTCTGCAATGGAAAATGTAGCAACTGATTCATTACTCGATGAATCTCTTTTCCTTATCATCACTGATGATCTTTGGTATGGTGATATCATTATATATCTCCAAACCCAGAATTTCCGGCCAACTTTTTCTAGTACTGAACGACGTCGCATACGATATCAAGCTCGTCAATACATTATCCTCGGGGATACTCTTTATCGTCGAGGGATTGAATCTGTTTTTCGACGTTGCCTAACGTTCGACGAAGCCGAGAAAGATCTGAATGACTACCATTCTGGAGCATGTGGTGGTCATATGTCTGGGTATGCTACTGCCCAGAAGATCTTACGAGCAGGGTATTTTTGGCCTTCTTTGTTTAATGACTGCATCTTTGCCATTCAGAAATGGCATGCTTGCCAGACCTATAATCAGAAGATATAGTCACATCCTTCTCCTCTTCACCCTATGGTCTTCGTTGGTCCCTTTGCGAAATGGGGCATCGATTTCATGACATGTCACCCTCACTCGACCGGGGGGCATGGTTACATTATTGTAGCCATCGATTACTTTATGAAATGGGCCGAGGCGATGCCGACATTTGACAACAATGGAAAGACCAAAACATTATTCATTTTTGATCATGTCATAGCTCATTTTGGTGTTCCCCAAGATATTGTCATTGATCACGGTAGCCACTTCAGAAACTTCATGATTCCTGAACTTATTGAAAGGTTGGGTCTTCGCCATGATAAATCAACGCCCTATTACCCACAAGCCAATGGCCAGGTTGAAGCAATTAACAAAGTTCTTATAGCTATTCTCCGACGAATGATAGGGATTCACAAAACAAGTTGGCACACAATGTTGTTTTTGGCATTGTGGGCTTACCGGACATCCGTCAAGTCTGCTACTGGGTTTACACCTTTTCGGTTAGTCTATGGTTTGGAAGCTATTCTCCCGATTGAATGCGAGATACCCTCTTTAAAACTAGCTATTGAACTCCTACCAAACACTTCTGCTGAGGAAGAACGTCTATTGTATCTTATGTGATTAGACGAAACTCGACGCGATGCTACCCTAGTTATAGAAGCTTAGAAGAAACGTGTCAAGGCCCAATATGACAAACATGTCAAGCCTTGCATTTTCTCTGAAGGAGATCTCGTTCTCCTCTATGATCAAGATTGAGATATGCTAGGAGATGGAAAATTCGAAGCCATGTGGCGAGGTCCTTATATCGTTCAACAAGTTTTGGAAAAAGGATCTTATGAGTTAGTAGATTATGATGGTATCCCTTTGAGTGAACCTAGGAATGGGTTGTACTTGAAGAAGTACTATGTATAAAATCATCTGTGCACGAGTACTTGTATTTTTATTGTATCATACTTCTTGTGTGTTACTATATATTTATTTTGTTGTTATCTGGTCTCTTCCTTTATGTGATGTTGTGTTTTATTTCTAGATGTCGAAATATTCGCTACCCTATATTGGCTTCACTGATGGCGCTAACCGTAGTACTCAGAACCTTGCTTCCGCTGCATGGGCAATTTTCGCCCCTACAAATGAACTTGTCTCCTTACGAGGTGTGTGCCTCGGCCGTGCGACCAACAACATTGCAGAGTATAGCACCGTTATTGAATTATTGGTTGATGTTATCTCTCTCGGAATTCGTCATTTGGTTGTGCGACTCGATTTGCAGCTTGTAGTACTACAGTTAAGTAATGTCTATACTATTCGAAGTCCTACTTTGTTACGGGTGTATTTACGAATTCACCTATTGGAATGTTATTTTGATTACATTGCATATCAACATATTCCTAGATGTCTAAATACATTAACAGATGCATTGGCTAACTATGTATTAGAAAGACATTTGGATCATTTATAAATCAATCGCATCATTTTTTCACACAATACAAGGTAAACCGGTAGAATCCGTCTGTATATATAACGATCAAAAGAGTTTTTTACAAAACGTTTTGTCCGAAGACCAAAATGTCAAAATCTGCCTAATGTCCTTTTGAGTGTAACTTTTGCAGGAGTAATGACTTCGATGTTCATATACAAGGATGCAGACATAATTTTTCTTTTTTCATCCATGTTTTGATTGTTTTTTATGTTTTTTTTATAAAACCTCGAGCGTGGTCTTTGTCCGTTCTCGCGCTCGAAAATACATGAGAATGTGATCAAGCATACTTTTATCACCTTTTCGGGCTCAACAAGGTTATACGAAAAAGGAACCCCCCTAGAGTCCTCTTTAAGCTCTTCTCAAACTCTCTAAACATGAAAAGATAGCCGAGCGACCTTGCTATTTTCACGCTCGATAAAGTATCTGAAGAAAGCATCTGGTGAGCGATAATTTATCTCTTTTTCAGTCTCATCGGACTATTTTACGAAAAAGGAACTGAGAGAGTTTTCTTTTAAGTGTTTTTCCAGACTCTATAATCATGAAAAACCTTCGAGTTTTCTATCTTTGGACTCATTAAACAAACATCGACAGACCTGTAATGGGACCGAACCACTCCTTTTTAGGGTTCTTTAAACATACTCCGAAGGACTTATCCGAAGGATAAGCTTATATCAACAAGCATATGTTATCCTCCTCAAGCTTGCGTAAAAATAAAGAGGTACTCGACAGAAATGGTGGGGGAAAATTTGGGAAAGGAATATGTTATCATCTTCATATTAATTGGCAGTAAGTGTCGCTCTTGAACATGACACCCCCCATTCATTATATTTGAAGCCAGTTTGGGAAATCCATTTGTCTCTCATTCAATTTGCTACAAGGTCATTCCCTGTGTCGTCTTTGAGTCAATGCTGCCAAATCATTGGTCGTGTCATTCATATGTTCAAGAGAAGTCCATTTGAAACCTCTATTGAGTCAGCCATCTGTAGTTTTCCATTCTCTCCGTGTCGACCTTCCCTGTGTCCAGTTCAATTTACATCATACTCTGTTTCACCTTGAAAATATGTTACTCATTTCATGTCATTGATGAGGGATACATCAAGGCCCTCTTGTGACGAGTTTTGTTCCGTCGACTTCATCTCATTATCTGGAATCAAGACTTAGAAATTCTTTGGTACCTTGGAGCTTGCATGCCTCAATGGCAGGTTTCCTCGCTTTCAACAGTGGGTTTACATCATTGACTCCTGATCGAAAGATTCCATCGTATGTTCATCTTCAACTCACTCATTCACACTCGATGGATTGTACTAGAGTACCTTGGGAGTCATTGACATCAATGGTGATTTCCCTCGCACTTGTTAACGGTTTCATCAATGATCGATAATCAAGTGGTTTCTGCCATGTTTGACTTCAACACATATAATCACATGGTTAGATTCATACTTTTGGGCGACGAGATTGAAGACCCTGGATATCATCTCTTTGTCCAGGTTGCGATGGTGTATGTATAATTTGCAGCACATAGATCCACTGTGTATGTCTCGTGGCTATGTCGTCTTAATTTGAAATTTCTCGCATAGATCCACAGTGTATTCCTGGTGGCTATGATTTTTTTTGACGGCATGGATCCACAGTGTCTGATTGGTGGCCATGACCCATGTCTACAATTGTCATCCGTCTGTGATCTGAGTATGGGAATGCCTACCTCATAATTGATATATATGATATTCTGCAGATGCTTGTTTGTTCGCGGGTCTCCAATTAGGTGTGCTCCTGGTTTCCGATACACACATGCAGCTTACAAAGTCTTTCAACTGTCACTAGTTTCGGCCTCATACTTTGGGGGGCATTCTATTACCCATGATTTTGGTCATCATGATGATGTATTGATGTTGGTGTATTCAGGCTCCTCATAAGAACTTTCTCCTGAGAAAAGTTATGTTCATCTCTTCCCAGAAAACTCATTTTTGAAGAGAGTTCGCAGGCTGCTAATATCCCAGGGTGTGAGAATGACCCATTCTCGTAGGCTGCCTTAAGCTGGGGTGCGAACTTCTCACAATGTGTAACATAGCTAGGGTGTGAACCTTCTCTAAAGCATGGAAAAAGATGAATTCTCGATGTTTCTAGAAGGGAATCTTCTAGAAGAATGGGTTGGCATTCAAATGGTTATCCTTGTACTAGATTCCCTAATATTGTGGGATCATTCTTATCTAAGTAACCATCTCATTCTCTCCTATATATTGATGGAATTCTCATGGAAAAGGTTAAGCAAGATTCATTGGAGAATTGGTGAGAGAATTGTGTGAAGGACTTAGCTTCAACAGGAGCTTGGAGACTCTAGCAAGTCTATCAAGAGAATTTGATCTTCTTCATACAAGGATTGAGAAAGTGTGTGTGTTGGAGCCAAGAGCCATTGAAAGGAAGCTTGCGACATCAATGCAATTAGGTTGTAATCTTTACTTTCAATCAATATGATATAGTGGCATGTCCCTTTCCCATAAAGCTATTCTCACTTTATTGTGTAATTCCTTGATCATACACATAAGTTGACAGTTGAATACATTTTTCTATCTTCACTTTGGTTGGTTTTTATTGTCTTGGTCTTGACCTCACGAGAGCACCGGAGTGAAGCGGGAGCAACAAAGACCCTAGGAAGCGATACAAAGGTATGTTACTTGTTCCTTCCTACTAGCTATTTCAATGATCAAAACTTAGGGAAAGAGTCATGTCCTGTCCTGTTTTGTTCTAGATCCAGGTGGGTCTAGGGAGATCTATTAGGGTCCGCACCTACCGATTAGTCCGATAACATACCTCAACTTCCCGAGTTCGTAACATTTGCATACGACCTCCTTTTTAGGTGCGCGATGGCCCGTTGGAAAGGTATTTTAGAGAAATACACATTATTCCATCAAACTCTGACTTCATCTATAGTTTGACTATGGCAAGCCAAAAAACACTATTAAGGGCCCCAAAACAAACTTGGAAGTACAACAGGATGTGTTGACATGAAAACATACAAAATAATCCAGTTGGATTAAATGGGAGTCCACCAATATCCACCTGGAAGATGTGTAGGGCTTCAAACACCCCCATAAGTGTAGAACCCACCATTACAAAGAAGTACAAAAGAATGTCCTGAACTAAAACTGTCAAGAGGAGCTAGCTGGAATAAGTGGTTGGCCACCAATATCCACCTAGATCATGCTACTTCTACAGTCACATGCTATATTCCCATAGTTATTGCACTTATAACATTCAATATTGTAATCAAGTAGAGGAGAAAATGAATTGTAGTTTTTGTTAGAAAACCCATGATAACTTCTGGTTTTGTTGCTCACATAACCATCCTTTGATGTCTTATAAGAACCTCTATTTACATATATTACATGATCACTTCTTGCATAAGCTCTAAAATCTAATGCTTTATGACCAAAATTATTGAAAGAAAAACAACAACCAAGAAATATATTTTGGTACCAGGTTGTGAAAGGCCTTCTTGGTGTAAAAAATATTCTAAACTCATTTTTTTTTTCTTGTGAGAACAATCAAGTTTTTGTTAGCCATACTTTCCTTTCTTGTTGCTACTTTCATTAGTGATGGAGCCTTTGAGAATATTAGCACAAATTCTAGGATTTTATTCATTTTCCTTTTCTGATGGATTTGTGACCTTAGTACTTGCATCACCCTTGGGGTTCTTTTGTTTTTCGTCATATCCAAGACCTGTCTTGATGAATGGTGACCTTTGGAAACTAAGAATATTATCTAATATTTCAGTACTCTTTCCAAACTTCAAGTTTCTATTCAATTGATCAATTGTTTTCACTAGTTCCTTTCTTAGGTAAAATATTTCATCTTTTAGCTTCTCACAAATTTGTTCCTTTTATTTAAGCTATATTCTCACCACTTCTTCTATCCTTTTTGCCTCTTCTAGTTGAGTCTTCATGATGATAATTTTCTTTTCCATTTCTTCAATATCATGATCCTTATTTTCGTGTTTCTGCAATTTGTTCATCTACTTTATATTCTTTCCCCTGAGTCTGTCTATTTCTTTTAAGGTACTAACAAGTTCTTCTTCAAGATTCACTTCCTTTGAATATGGATTTTCTTTCTGATTATCTTCATTTTATTCACCAACATGTTTTGTTTCCATGGTTATGGAGATAAATTATTCTTCATCATCACTTTATTCCCTTTCTTTGTATTTGACAGGTCCTCCTTTTAGCTTTCTCACAAATTGTGAATCTTCTTTCTCCAATTCATAGCTGGAACAATTACTGGATCTCTATTCATAAATGTTTTGTAGCTTGTCCCAAATATGTTTAGTTGATGTACATTGCATTACCTTGACAGTCTCATAATTTGATAGGCCACTTAAGATGACATATATTTCTTTTGCATTGTGTTCACTTGACTCCTTCCCAACTTCATCTGTATAGAATATTGTGATTGATTCCCAAATACCAAACCCAAGGGACATCAAATATGTCTTCATTCTTATACTCTATGATGCATAGTTTTTTTCCATCAAACAAAGGATCTTCATTTCTAGGGATACCTTCCTTACAATCCATATGCGATCGAGATCTACCTTCTAGTGGTTAAATTGTTTATGAAATAACCCGATTTGATACCAATTTTTGAAATTATGATTATACTGAGAGGGTGGGGGGGTGAATCAGTATAAGATACTTTTTAAAATATCTAGCCATTCTTCAATCATTCATTAAATGTAAAATAATAAATGCATGTAAACTAAAATCACGATACACAAAGTTTAACTTGGAAACTGTTGTGGAAAAAATCCAAAAAACCTTATCTTTATAAATATTTGTAGGAACCAACCTACTATTATAAATCTTGTAGGAATTAACCTACTGGAGACACCAATATCCTCAACTAATAAAAATATCAATTGGCACCAACCTACTCTTATAAATATTCATAGAAATAAATCTACTAGACACCAATCCCCACTGCTAAGCACCAAATCAATAAGAGACACCAATCTCATTAGATCTTCGTAGACACCAATCTACTAGGGACACCAATCCCCACTGCTAAGATCCAAGTTAGCAAGAGACACCAATCTCTTTCAGATCTTCATAGACACCAATCTATTGGATAAACCAATCTCCTCAATTGAGCACCAACTGAGCAATACCTATATAGTCACCAACCTAAGATCTTCATACACATAATACTTTTTTCTTCACCTGCATGCTTCATACTTCATGTATTTCATAACATCATCATACCCTTAACTTTCATGCTCCAACACCTCTCTTTGATTCATACCGAGGCATAGATTCAAACCCTATTGAGATTTATCCTTTATTCCCTAGCGAACATCATAACATCATTCCCAAAATATAATCCTAGACTGCAGGATCAAAACCTCAAAACAATTCACTTTGCAACATCATAGACCTTATTCCTTCATAATGCACCCTTAAAACTCTAAGAAAACTCCTCTTGTACACCTTTAGACCCCATGAATACTCTCCAACTTCTCTTGACATCTGAAATCTCTTCTACACACATTAGACTTGATATTATATCTTGGATGCTCTTCAAATTCACACATATATCTTATATTTATAGTGTTTATGTTCTCACTTTTAGGGCCAACTTGTAAAGACTAGCTGGGATGACCTAAACTTTATGGCTAGGTTGTCTGACAAACAAATCCATATCTCCTCATTCCTAAGGAGTTATAGGGAGTGGAATATACCATTGGAAAGGTCTCAGAATAATATTTTCAACCACATAACCTATTCTCCCATTTGAGCTAGGTATTTAGAGTAAACATTCCTTCAAATACAGGGTACCCAAACTGAGCATCAAAAATTCAAAAACAATATTTCCAACAATATCCATCTTGAAATCTTTATCTTGGACATATGTAGTCTCTCCCTTGTCCTTCCTATCAATGAAAACATTATATTTGACATCTGTAGTCTCCCCTATCTTTGACATCAATGAAAACAATATTTCCAACACCACACCCTAGTGATATTCACAGAATCACATAATAGTTCTTGGGTCTATTTCCTATCCTTGTTCATATTTAATAAACCTTTCATAAGGACCCATTTATTTGATTATTTGGGAAGGATAAACACCCCATTCTATCATAAATACCTACTAGGGAAAAGTAATATACTTATTCCCATCCCATTACCTTTTATCCTTATGTCATCCCCTCAAGTCATGGTCATCCCTATCCTTCAAGTTTTTTTTCCATTCTGGGACCCCATTGGTAGTGGGAATATGCTTTTAGTCATAGTTTCAAAATATAAACTCTTACATTGCTAGAACAAATCATCCTCATCCCTATATAGTATTTAGGTTCAATCCCCTAGTACTATCCCTATAGACCATCTTGGAGACTTACCTGATGGCTACATAAAGGTCTTGTGAAAATGGTATTATTTCTAAATACCACGTCACTTCTTTCCAAGACTATACTAATAATTTCTACATGGAAGAGCACAATATTTTTTCTATTGGAGATATTACACACCCACCTAGTATTTATCTTCCTAAGTTTATTATTATATGTTGAGAGAACCCCTATTTTGAGATATTCTCCCCTAGATGAGGGTGCCACCTCCTCTTTAGTCACTACTTAGTTGTACGTCAATTAGACTAGTGGAGTCAAGTCTTGCATTGCAACCTTGGTATTATCACCAAGTGTTTCATGCTCACCTTCGGATCATGACTCGGAGGGAACACTAACCTTGGAATCATCACTAGGAGGTCACACTTCACACACATGAGGCTAGGAGAGCGCTACACATGTGCATGCATGAGATTCTCTCCACTCCACTTGTGTGAGTCAATTAATTGATGACTGCATGACCGATTAACTAGGACTAGGTGGAAATTCCCTCCAATTTCTATCAGAGTTTGTCCCCATATCTCTAGAAGACTACTATGGCACATTAGTTTGAGCATGTAGCTTATATCTATTGTAAACTATTCACTCTTTGAGTGTAGATTAGTGTGGAATACAATTCTTTCTCAAATCATTCTCTCAACTTTGCAAGTTTGGTGTTAATTGTTTATAGCTAGATTCTCTGTGCATGTTTTCACCCAATTTCACATGATATTATATCCCAAATGTAATAGGAAGAAGGGGCACAAACAATCATTCGCAGATACAAACTATTGAAGAAATCACAAAGGATGGAATTTCCATCATCCACCATTCCTTCCCCATAAAACTACTTCAACCGGAAGCCAAAGATTCTACTTCTCAGAAACAAAGGATTATATTGAATAACTATGGGAACCAAATCATAGTCCAATTCCATTGATGATAAATCTCATTTTCTCAATAAACAAGATATGACATTTAGACTTATTTTCATGTCTATTTCTCTTGAATTACTAATTCATGTTGAATCATTCTCAACTCGAAGAAAAGTATGGACCAAATTGGAGGTCCTATTTGGGAATAAGGATGATCATGAAGAATGCATGCCAGATAATTCCAAGATGAAGATCACAAAAAATCCACTGAAAGAACAAGATTCTCATCTTCCTCCCGAAGTAGATTTCATAGTTGAAGAAAGTCCACTAGATGCATCTCAGGAACAACATGCATAAACTTCTTTTCTTCCACTTGAAGTAGATCACAAAGATGATACATCCTATCTTTCTAATCATATTTCAGATCTGATTTCCGAATCTGAATCAAAATTACATGAGAATGCATGTGAAGATATAGGTCCAAGAACCAAATGGACACAATCCATCCTACTAGCAGCTGATGATCTTGCAGATGATCCTACTGATCCTAGAAGCATGTGATCCCAATTTGAGGAGGATCCACATGCTCTCACAACCACATAACCAATATTTGTAATGCATTGCTACATGGTTATGGAATCCACACCTTAGGCCTATGCATAGGCTGAAGAGAATTCGTATTGGAAAGCTATCATGAATGAAGAGGATTTTGATCTTCTTCCTACCAATTGGAGAAATTGGATAGATATGGATATCTCATTGGTGAAATTACTTCATCATATCCATACAAAAATCTACATATTCAAAAAAAACTTCGCCAAACATAAACTGACACATTTGTGAGGTCTCCTTGGAATGAAGAACTTAACTGCAAAGATGGAGTCTTTGTCAACATTGTGTTTTTAGGGGGTTTTGTTCCAATGTGGTTTTCCCTTTTTCCTCTTTTTTAGTTGTTCTATGTTTCTTAGATGCATTGTAAAATGGGTACCTAACATGGATTCTTACCAGGACCCATTCATTTTGTACTCCCTAGTAGTACTTTAAGGCAGGGGGGTATTGGAGATATTACACACACACACACATAGTATTTATATTTTTGAGTTTATTAGTATATGTTGAGGGTTCCCCTGGTATGATATATTCTCCCCTAGATGAGAATATTTTCCCCTAGACGAGGGCACCACCTCCTCTTCACTCATTACTCAATTGTACGACAATTAGACCAGTGGAGTCAAGTCTTGTATTTCAACCTTAGTAATATCACAAAGTGTTGCATGCTCACCTTGGGATCATCACCAAGAGAGCACACTCACCTTGGAATCATCACCAGGAGGGTGCAATTCACATGCACGAGGCTATGAGAGTGCTACACATGTGCATGAATGAGAGTCTCTCCATTCCACTTGTGTGATTCAATTAAATGATGTCTGCATGGATGATTAACTAGGACTAGGTGGAATTTCACTTTGGTTTTTGTCAGTGTGTGTCCACATATCTCTAGAATACTTCTATGTACAAATAAATGTTGTCTTATGTTGATCCTCGGGTTTGATCTGAATTTAATTGTATCCTAAAAATCTGTCCATAAAATAAAAAACTTTCTTCTTGGCCACTCATCAAGAATCTGATCAATGAAAGGTGTCAGGAATTTGTCCTTAGGACAAGACTTATTCAGGTCTCTAAAATCCGTACACACACAGATGGTTCCCTATTTCTTATTTATGGGAACAAGGTTGGATACCTATTTAGTCAAGGGAACCAGGTAGATGAAATCGACATTAAGTAGTTTCTCCACCTCTGCATTAATAGCAGGGACCTTCCTAGGATTAACACCTCTAAGTCATTGTTGAACAAGTTTAGCATCCGGGTAGGTTTCGATCTCATGTTTGACAATGCAAGGGTTGATTCCCGACATCTCTTCATATGAACAAGCGAATACATCATGAAATTCTTTGAAAAGATCGATGTAGATTTGAATTTCTTCAGGCGAACAATCCACACTGATATATACATTTTCAAATTTGCCAGGAACTTGAGAGATATCGATCGTAATGGTAGGAGAAATACTGACCATGTTTCCTTCGGCATAAATTCCATGCATATCTAGTGGAACCACAACATGACCAACCATCTCACTCAAGGTAGATCTAAAATCGTCTTGTTCAACCCTAACAAGCTCTGGGAGGAAGTAAGAGCGATGATGCATATAATACCATGGCCTATCAGGACCATTGATGTCCTCTAAGATTGTTTCAGGATAAATTCGTGAGTGCGGACACAAACCAATCTCCTTAGATCCACCTGGATCTAGAACAAAGCAAGACAAAATACTACTCTTTCCCTAGATCTAGACTATTGAATGAACTAAGAGAAATGGATAGTGAACATACCTTATGAACGCTCTCCTTAAATCTTTGTTGTTCCTTGCTCCGCTTCGATGCTCTTGTGCCGTCCAATCACAACAGTAAAAACCAATCGAAGTACAAGCATATTAATATATTCAATACCTAGTCTATACATGTGATCAAGGAATCATGTAATAAGATGACATCATCATTATGGGAAAGGGACATATTCATGTATTGAATTAACTGAAAGAGAAATATACAACCCGAGCCTTGATGTCGTAGATATCCTTTCAAAGGCTTCTGATTCTGACACACACACTTGCTCATGCATGAAGAAAATCAACTACTTATGACGAATGTGTTGTTGTCTCTATCTGCTGTAGCATCAATTCTCCATACAATCATGCACCAATTCTCCAATAGATCTCTCAAGTTTGCCAACTTATTGTTTTCTTTCTTATTAACCCTTTCCATGAGTATTCTCATTAATTTATAAGAGAGAATAGGTTAGTTGCTAGGATAAGAATGATCCCAATAAATCTGGAATGCCAGCTTCTGAACAACCATTCGAATACCAACTCATCCTTCTAGAAGA
>ML777784.1:39063-105355 GCA_009831015.1 Picea engelmannii
AAACCAAAAGAGCTTCTCAATGTAAATGAAAATTGTCCTTTTGAACCAACAAGTACAAGAGGAACATCAAAAAACTTAACTTCCAATCAATCACTGATTCTTAACCAACAGGACACATTCAACTCCAGTAATCAGAGAGAAGAAAAATGCCAGTAAAGGCTAAGAGATGAAAGTCAAGTGACCAAAGGAAGAACAAGCCTAGAAAACCTAGATCAAGTCCAGCAAGCAAAAGAAAACAAAAATAGGCAAGCCAGTAATCCAAAGAGTCAAAAAGACTTAAATCAACCTTACTGAGCTATTGCAAAAGTCAGAATTTGAATCCAAAAATTTCACAAAAACTGTTCACAGGCAGGTATGAGACACAGTGCGAGAAACTAAGATTCTCGCAGGCCACTTAAGTGCAGACTGCGAACTTTTCGCACTGGAGTGTATAAGCAAGGTGCGAACTACCAGGTTTCTCGCAGGCTGCTAATGGGCACAGTGCGGGAATCCTTGAAACTAATGAAAAATTTGAAAAATCAAGCAAAAATCAAAATGACTTTTGGACCCAGAAGATCACTCAGGGTATCCCGAGGACTCAGAGATTTACAAATCTGGAGAAAAACACAACCAGAGAAAATGGCCACAGAAAATCCAGAAACCAAAAAGACAAAAGGGATAGCTTCCCCAGTGGAGTCACCAATTTTGTTTCAGGATAAATTCGTGAGTGCGGACACAGACCAATCTCTCTAGATCCACCTGGATCTAGAACAAAGCAAGACATAATACTACTCTTTCCCTAGATCTAGACTATTGAATGAACTAAGAGAAATGGATAGTGAACATACCTTATGAACGCTCTCCTTAAATATCTGTTGTTCCTTGCTCCGCTTCGATGCTCTTGTGCCGTCCAATCACAACAGTACAAACCAATCGAAGTACAAGCATATTAATATATTCAATACCTAGTCTATACATGTGATNAAGGAATCATGTAATAAGATGACATCATCATTATGGGAAAGGGACATATTCATGTATTGAATTAACTGAAAGAGAAATATACAACCTGAGCCTTGATGTCGTAGATATCCTTTCAATGGCTTCTGATTCTAACACACACACTTGCTCATGCATGAATAAAATCAACTACTTATGACGAATGTGCTATTGTCTCTATCTGCTGCAACATCAATTCTCCATACAATCATGCACCAATTCTCCAATAGATCTCTCAAGTTTGCCAACTTCTTGTTTTCTTTCTTATTAACCCTTTCCATGAGTATTCTCATTAATTTATAAGAGAGAATAGGTTAGTTTCTAGGATAAGAATGATCCCAATAAATCTGGAATGCCAGCTTCTGAACAACCATTCGAATACCAACTCATCCTTCTAGAAGATTCCCTTCTAGAAGGCTTGAGAATCTTAGCTTTTTCCTTTGTAAAAAGATGTTCACACCCTGTCAATGATTATAGTGTGAGAAGTTCGCACCCTAGTTGAATGAAGCATGCGGGAATGTATCATTCTCGCAAGAGAGTATATATGCAGCCTGCGAACTATCTTCAAAACATGATTTCTGGAAATAGATAAGAGCAACCCTTTTGAGGAAGGAGTTCTCTAATGAGGATTTTGATTTTCTATCATCATAACATCATCATGACATCATCCCGATAACCAAAAATATGGAAACAAAGATTGCTTCATCCAAAGATAAAGTGTCATTAAGGAAATCATGTGAGAAATATGATGAATTGGCCCATATGGGCTTGAGAAAAAGATCCTCCTCATCCATTTACGAGGAGACACGATATGGGTTAGCATTAGAGTCAAGAAAAACATGATATGCTATCTTTGTCGTTGATAGTGGCATTGTCATTCCAATATGTGACTGACCTTCACAAGATATGGTCGGGGAAGGTAGGGTCCAAGGATCGTTGAAATACGAAGTGTGGAAAGGAACGAACCTCAATGACGAAGAAGACCAACTAGACATGGCATCCACAAAATCAAAGGTACCGATGAGGGAGGAATACATTCTGACACCAATATCCTTAGTTGTCAGTTGAGAATTGTCGATCATGGGGATCGAAGGTCTAATTGATGCATTGGGACTAGCATGCATAAAGGATAACTGATCAATCGTCATGATTTTCCCTTTGTGAGGAAACCATAAAGTATAGAAAACAACCTATACAACTACATTCATATCATAAGTCCAATTACACCCTAGTAATAAGTTATAGTTAAGGGGAACATAAACCATCTCAACATCCACGTTCACCATTTTTCCACCTAACTAGTCTGGAAAGGTGGAAAGAATTTCCTGGGGACAAAAAGAATGACCATCAAATGCAATCAATATAGTCTGACATTGTGAGAGGTTTGGAGAGCCAATGGATTTCCAATAGTTTAGGGACATCATGCATGTTACATCACCTTCATCAATAATAATATCTTTGATGGTATACTTCGAGTAATCCACATGGATTTGTAAGGCCATATAGTAAGGCAAACGAGGCTTAACATCTGTGACGTCAAACTTGAAAACCTTAGAGCCACATGGGTCTAGAGCTCCTAAAGCATATAGAAAGGTGTTCCTCTCTAAAGGACACGTTTGGAGCACCTCTAAAGTTGACATTGCACAAGGGGTTTGAACCATATCTTCGACAATCAAGTATTTCTAGGCAGCTCTAGCATTAGGGTTGCGGGTAGAGCGTTTTAGTACTCCTTTTGGAATGCGAGGTGAAAGCTTTGGATTTTTTATCTACAAAGGTGTTTCTGAAGGAGGGGGAGACTCTAGAAATAGAACAGTCTATGAAGACCCCTAATCGTGAGATCGAGTGGCTACATTAATCTGAGACTTGACCTAGAAGGGTTCATTGAAGAATAAGTTCAATATCTAGAGGGAGATGAGGTTAAAACAAAACACAAGAAGAGTGTAGTTAAAGAAAAGAGGATCATTGCAGATTCCATCAAGGATCACTTGATCCCTCATGTCTCATCATTAAAAACCCCAAAATAAATGTTCGGTGCCTTATCCCAATTATATGAAGGTAATAATATCAACTGAAATATGACATCGAGGAAACAACTCAAGAATGTGAATATGCAGAATTCATAAACCCTTCAATCTTACTTCACAAGGATGTCTTAAATCAAAGAACAACTTGAATCCATTGGAGAGATATTTGAATAAGCTGAGCTAGTAATGACTAAATTGAATGGTCTCCCAAATTTTTGGGAATCATTTATTCAGGGAATTTGTTTAAGAAGAAAGCTAACAAAGTTCAGTAGGCTATGGGAAGATTGTAGTCAAGAAGAAGCTATATTGGCAACAAGAGAAGAAAAGTAGGGTAATGATGAAAATAAAGCACTAGAAACATATACATGAAAAGGAAAGAAAAAAAAAAGAGAGGATCATCCTTATAGGAAGTTTCAAAAGACACAAAAGACTCAAAATAATTATTCAAGTTACAAATGATACATCTGCCAAAAGATGGGACATATTGCTAGAAACCGTCCTCACGTAAAATATCATATCAAAAAAGGAAAGTATAAAAGACATCATGCTCATGCTGCAAAAGACGATGAACCTATTCAGAAGAAAGAAAAATAAGATGATTCAAGTGAAGAATATGTATTGATATAAGCTCTTATAGGGATAGTCACTCATGAAAGTGACACATGGCTTATTGATAGTGGTGCTTCTAAGCATATGACTAAATACAAGGATTCTCTCTCAGAACTGGTTCTGAAGGATTCACCTCATAAGGTGAAGATCAATGATGACTATCAATATCCCATTAAAGGGGTAGGAGAATCCTCCTACAGGTTGGATTCCAAAAATCCTATGAAAATTAAAGATGTTTTGTATGTACCTGTTTTGAAGAAGAATATCCTTTATATCTCAACATTGGATGAGAAAGGATTCAGAGTTGCCTTAATTGATGGTGAATTTATTATGTGGCCAAGAGGAAAGTCTATTGATGATGCTATTGTGATTGGTGTTCAAGAAGGAGGCCTATACAAATTAAAGGGACACTCAGATTCAACATTAGTGCACAGTACAATAAATCTAAATGAGCTATGACATAGAAGACTTGATCACATACATTACAAAGAATTATCGATTATGAGTAATATGATGACAGGTTTTCTAGAGATTCAGGTGAGCCATGATGGTATATGCAAGGGATGTGCACAAGGCAAGAACATAAAGAGTTCATTTCCAAGAAATGACAACAAATCCAAAGGCATTTTGGACATCGTGCACTCAGACATGTGTGGACCAATGAAAACTACTTCACTTAGCGGGTATGCATATTATGTTTCATTTATTGATGATTTCTTATGTAAGACTTGGATTTATTTCTTGAAAAAAAAAAGCGAAGTATTCATCAAGTTCAAGGAATTCAAAGCCCTTGTAGAAAATATTTCTGAAAAGAAGATTAATATTTTGAGGTCTGATAATGGAGGAGAGTTCACTTCATATGAATTCAAAGTATTATGCAAAGAATTTGGGATTAAGAGGGAGCTCACTACTCCCTACAATCCTCAGATGGTGTGGCAGAAAGAAAGAATCACATGATAATGGAAGAAGTGAAGGATATGATTCATGATCAATACTTACCTATGATTCTATGGGAAGAAGCAACCTATACCACTATATATGTGCATAACAAAAGTTCTCACCATGTACTTGGAAACAAGACACCAAAATAAATGTTTACAGGAGAAAAACTAGAGGTCAACCACCTGGGGATATTTGGTTGTCATGTATATGTGCATGTTCCCAAGGATAAGAGATCGAAGTTAGATACTTCAGGAAAGAAGAGTATATTTGTTGGATATAGTGAGAAATCAAAGGCATATAGAGTCTACATCCCTGGTCATAGGAATATTGATACTAACAAAGATGCTACCTTCGATGATGATGCAACCTTCAATAGATCAAGGGAGAATCATACAGATGAGGTCCATGATGAGGAGCCTGAAGCTCCTAGAGTTGCAGATACATATGCAAGTAATGACATTGTACCAGAAGAGTATGTTTAAGAAGATCATGATATGTCAGAACCACCGAGACCTATAGATCCACCTCGTGAGATGGTTCCACGACCAAAAGAGAAGACAATGGTGAGTTACAATTGGATCTACAAGAAAAAGCATTCAACAGATGGAAGTATCGATAAATATAAGGCAAGGTTCATGGCTCATGGTTTCTACTAGAAAGAAAGAATAGATTATGAGGAGACATTTTCTCCTGTGGCAAGATACACTTCAATTAGAACTATACTTGTGATAGTTGCAGTAATGAAATGGAAGGTGCACCAGATGGATGTGAAGACAACTTTTTTGAATGGTGTAGTATAAGAGGAAGTGTACGTAGAGAAACCACAAGGTTTAGAGATTCATGACAAGAATTCACATGTGTGCAGGTTGAAGAAATACTTATATGGATTGATGCAAGCACCCACGTCATGGTACAATAGAATTGACAATTTTCTGATGAGCTTGGGATTTACCAAGAGTAAAGAAGATTCCAACCTTTAATACAAGGTTGTGGATGGTGGACCAGTGATATTACTGTTATATGTGGATGACCTGTTTCTAACAAGAGACAAGAAGATCATCACTAAGAGTAAGAGGAAGCTTCCTACAGAGTTCGAGATGAAAGACCTAGGTGTGATGCATTATTTCTTAGGTCTAGAGGTATGGTAGAAACGAGATGAGATTTTCCTTAACAAATGAAGATATACTGTAGAAATCTTGAAGAGATTCAGAATGATGGATTATAAATCCATGCCCACATCGATGGTGAAAAACCTAATGTTATTGAGTGATACATCTTCAGAGACATTGGATGCCAACATGTATAGACATATGATTGGTTCATTGATGTATTTGATGAACACAAGGTGATACATATTTTTTTTGGTGAACAAATTGAGTCAGTATATGTTTGAACTGATACGTGTTCACTTGATTGTGGAAAAACATGCATTGAGATGACTGAAAGGTACAATTGACTATGGAATCAAATATGTCTCGAATCATGAGATAAGACTGCAAGGCTATGCTGATTCAGATTGGGCCAGTAGTGTCACATATCAGAAGAGTACTTCAGGATGCTGCTTTAGTTTGTGATCAACTATGATCTCATGGCTCAATAGGAAGCAGACTAGTGTTGCACTTAGTACGGTTGAGGAAGAACACATAGAAGCATGTTTAGTTATTTAAAAGGTTGTGTGGCTTTGAAAGTTATTTGCAAGGATATTTGATCTCGATTTGGAGGTGACTTGTATATGTTGTGACATCCAGAGTTGTATAATGTTGTTAGAGAACCCAATGTTTCATGACAAGTCAAAGCATATCGAGCTCAAGTACCGTTATATCTGAGACATGGTACAAAATAGAGAAATGAAGCTCCAGTATGTTGCTACAGATGAGAAAATAACCGATGTGTTGACCAAGCCTTTGTCAAAGATAAGGTTTGAGTATTTCAGGGACAATATTGGCATGGTCTAGAAGGACTTCCCTCATAACAGGGAGTGATGAGTTACATATGTGATTCTAGGGGAGGTAATATGTAGAGTGTGGAAGAAATGGGCAGTCATTCATAGGCACATTACTGACTATGGTACCAGTCAACATGACCTCACACAAGGTCAATAGTGCATCGGGCATTTGGGACTGGCAGTTTCCTAGCTTTTTGAGCTAGAGGGCCAACCATGAGTGTGGTTAGATGTGTTTCCTAGCCCTTGGATAGATGGGTAGTGTGTGCACACTATATCACCTAATACTTGTGGTTATATGTCTGTTGTTCCAACTAGAAGGGCTAGTAGTCCAGATTTTGTGTGAGCTAGACAAATGTGATTGTTTCCTAGTTTTGTGTGATCTATATGCCTAGTCTGTGTGAGCTAGATGTCTAGTCTATGTGACCTAGATGAAGTCTCATAATGAAATAAGAAAGGATTCATAGACACATAACGTCCAAAAGGATTATGAGGATATGCCCACTAGAGAGATACTAAAAAGGATGATGAGGCCCCCATATGAATGACAGTGAAAATAGCCCATGTGGATATGATAATGATATTTGTGACATGATCTGTTTGATCATGAGATAGCCTATGTGGTTATGGTGATGCTACTTGTAGACTGGTCTGCAAGACCATGTGAGTATTTCCCATTCCATCTGAGATGGATGGATGTGATTGAGACTATTACTTGAATAAAATCATAGTTAACACCTCCTTAGATAAGAGGGAGTGTTGATGTTTTGGTAGTTGCAGGAGGTATTAACCTCTAGTATAACCTTTGTTCTTAGAATATAAGATTTCATAAGAAAGAGAACCACTAAATAGATGTGGAAATACCCTATAAGAGAAGTCAGACCAAGAAGAATAATAATAAAGAATTAGAATGATCCAGAAAGAGAAGTCGACCCCACTTGAAAAGTCACCTAACGGACTAGTATAAAAAAGCTAGGAGTTGGCTCATTTGACACACTCTCACTCACTCAATTAGGGAACAAGTCTAAGGAGCAACAATTTTAGTATCTACAATGGTGAAATTGAAGGAGGTGCAACTCTGAGGAAGGTGAAGCAACAATTTTAGTGGCGATGCCTCTCCTTGATCAATCTTTTTGGTATCTCGATCGTGTGTGCTTCTCTTGGTAAAAGTATGCTCTCTTGGTATTGTTCTACTGTCGCAACTGTGTTGGTATCTCTGGTGAAGCCAACAATTGTGTTAGGGTTAATTTATGTATTCTAGAATGAACTTGCCAAAATCTATCTAAGAAAAATGTACTATCCTCAGAGGTGGTATGTGTAAGTGCCTATGATTGGATTACAATGGAGTGACATTGTCTATGATTAAACAATAAAACCAAAATTTTAACATCATTCATGCCACTATTACATTGGGCGTGATTTTCAATATATTACCGACGAATTTGCATAAAAAAATTTCGCATGTGGGACGAAGCCTTCAACCCATTTTCTTTGCAAGTGGTCATCGAAATACTGGTGAACCTATGTCTCTGTCATACATTTGACTGTCATCAACTTCAAAATTCGGATGGCGTTTGTCAGAAGTGCATCAGAAATCCGTCTGAAGTGCATCGAAAAATAGTCGGAAGCGTGTCGAAAATCCGTCAAAAGTGCATCTGCAATCCGTTGGAAGTGTGTCGGAAACCCATCGGAATTCCAATGAATATACGTCGAATCAAGCGCTAATTTTCCTGGCGAACGTTCGATGGAAGGCCACGAATTTATTGATAGGTTACCGATGAAGTTGTTGTATAAGCAATGAAAAATTTCATTTCTTTTTGTCGGTAGATTGACAGAAATATCGTGAAGCTTTGTTTGAATTTCGAAGAACCTTTCCAAATTTTTTTAAAAACTAACTAAATGCCAAATAGGGGATTCCAGGAATCCACTTATTGACTCATGTGAGTGGAATCAATGTGTGCAGTGATGGCAATGGACTTCTCAATTAAATTTTGAGAAACTAATAACATGGAGCTAATTTATTGAAGGAGATTCCTTTTAAAGTTTGCAATCCTAATTAAAATTAGCCAAGACCGTAGTGGATAGAACTTGCTTGAATTTAAATGTATCAATAAATTCTAAAATAATCATAAAGTCACTTAACCATAAATTCAGTTTGAACTAGTCTCTTGGTGAAAGATGTGTTTTGATTTTGCAATTCTAGCTAAAATGAGCCAAGACCTAAATGAGCCAAGAGCTTGGTGGATAGAACTTGCTTGAAGTTAAATGTATCAATACATTCTAAAATAATCATAAAGTCACTTAACCATAAATTCAGCTTGAACTAGTTTCTTGTTGAAAGATGGGTTTTGATTTTGAGATAGAAACTATCAAGCCTCAAATGTAAACTTTGTGCTTATTATTTACTCACATTTAATACAATCATCAAATAATTAAAAGAAAAGGCTTTCAATATCAACATTCAACTGAACATGAAAACTATATCAAATCTTGAATGAACCTTGTAATCTAGTTCACATCGACATCTCTAATGACAATGTAAATATGAGTAGACCTTACATTTTTGGATTTGGATATTTCCATTCCTTTCTCCAAAATATTCTCTTCCTTGATATTTTTTTCCAACATCTTCAACACATCTACTGGCAACATGGAACTTGCACACACCAAACTACAATCAGAATTGGGCCTTTATGACAAACCCAAAACAAAATAAAACACTTCAATATGAAGTTCCTTCACAATCTCTGTGATGAATAAACACAACATGCTCATTCTACCACTTTATGTGGCCAAAAAAATTAAAATCCTTTCAATAAATAAACCTAAGAGTCTTATATCAATTTATAGTGAATTATGAATCTTGTGACATCCTAATTCAACTATTTGGGACAAGTTTGGTTTAATTGTGTTCGCAAAATAAAAAATTAATTGAAAAGAAAAACACATCATGTGCAACTTACCACTGCACTTCAAGATGTAAGAGATGTTGTTAGTGATTGAGGCTTTGTTGTTAGTAATTGATGTTTCTCTTTGATTCTTCCAGCTCCCACATTGTGATTATAGGTTGGTTATATCATGTGTAGTTTTTAATAATAACACAATCATTTGATTCATGTTTGTTCAATATAGTTGTGGGAGCAATGTCCTTTCTCTTGCTAGTCTTGTTTTTCTTGTTTTCCTACACAAAATCTATTAAATTTTAATCTTGATTCATATAGAAGATATCTTGATCTTATTTTTCAACACATTAAATATTTAAACCACAATATATTGAAGCATTGAATAGACAAGAGCAGTGTAATAAACAATATCACAATAGGACACAAAGATTTACCCTATAGAAACCCAATAAGGGAGAAAACCCCAACAAAGATATTTCCTCTTATTGATTAATGAGATTGCAAGTACAAACCCTAAATAGGGTGTTACAGTACAAATATCAAAGAGTGAGGATGGCTAGAGACTTTTACACTTATGTTGCTTGCAGATCTAGAGAATATTATAGATCTGAACTTGAATACTGTATATCTGAACTTGTATGTTGTAGATATGATCTTGTATGTTGTGTATATGAATTGTATGTTGTAGATCTGATCTTGTATTCTTTAGATATGATCTTGTATGTTGTGGATCTGAACTGTATGTTGTATATCTGATCTTGTATGTTGTAGATTTGATCTTGTATGTTGTGTACCTGAATTGTATCTTGAAGATATGATCTTGTATGTTGTATATCTAATCATGTATGCTATAGATCTGATCTTATATGCTATGGGTCTGAATTGTATGCTATTACAGATATGAACTATCTGCTATTGCAGATGTGAACTATATGTTATTGCATATCTGAACTGTATGTTATTGCAGATCTGAATTGTGTATGAATTGTGTGTAGAAAATGATCCTCTCTTTTCCTTTTATGGTTTATCTCAATCTTATAGAAAAATCCATATTTGATTTCAAGTTGGGTTAAGTCCAACTTCTAGAAGAATCTTATCTTCTTAGGTTAAGCCAAACTTCTAGAAGCCAAGCCTTGTCCTTTCATTTGATTTAGCCAAGATTCTAAGAACCCCAAGGGGTCATCACTTTAAGTTGTTATGTCTAGGATTAAAATTCACCCCCCCCTTTTTCTTAATGACATTTTATGATAACATAACATTAAAACTTAGGCTTTTATCCTTTTAACTCTCCATTAAAATTTTAACATTAGTATCTTTGACTAATTACAACATCAGCAAGCCCATCTTGCCCTTCTCTCAATCTACATGGTCCTCGCTTGCTCATAAATGCATCATTACATTAATAGAGGAAATATATTTTATACCATGTGGTTATTTGACTCTCCTACTTGGTCATATGATAAAGTGATACTAAGAGTGGCCAACTCGTAGAAGTTCAGAGCAAAGACCGGAAGGTCATCCCATACATCAGTCTAGCTCATAGGAATTGTATGTTCATCCTGACTCTTTCCAAACTCTACCTTGACTCTTGCATTAGGCTCACAAGGTTTGTACATTCACCTTGACTCTTTCACTAGGCTCACAAGGTTTCTTACAACATCTCCTTCATCCTGACTATTGTCTTGGCTCACAAGGTTTGTACGTTCACCTTGACTCTTTCCATGACTCACAAGATTGGTTGATTCTCCAAATCTCCCTGTCTAGCTTCAGGGTGGCCACTTAAGGCCTCTCATTAGAGAATGTCTCATGATGCTTCTAATTTTAATACTTCCTCTCATCGAGGGAGGCATTCTCTACAACTTCAAGATTGCCTCTCACGTGCACAAATTGTTTCAATGGCAATGACTTGGTTAGGATATTTGCTACCTTCTCATTTGTTGCTATGTACTATAACTTCATTATATTTCTTTGGACCATGTTTCTGATATAATGATATATCATGTCCATATCCTTTGACCTGTCATGAAATAATGTAATTTTTGTAAGCTTCAAGAAGCTTTGATTATCACAGTGTATACATGTAGTCTCTAGCCTCTCACCGAATATCCCAGAAATGAACATTCTAAGCCATACTTCTTCCCTACTAGAATCACTAGCCACAACATATTCATCCTTGGTTGTTCTTTAAGAAATAGATCCTTGTTTCTGTCTTGACCATGAAATCATAACTGATCCTAGACTTAAGCAATAGCCTGAAGCACTTTTCTTGTCCATTGGGCTTCCATCCCAGTCAAAATCTACATAACCATGAAAAAATATACCACCACTAGATGTATACCTTATACCACAAGTAATGGTCCCTCGTAGATATCTCAAAATGTGTTTAGCTGCCACCCAATGTCTCTATCTTGATTCAGCCATAAACTGGCTCAATACGTTAACTGCATAGAAAATATCAAGCCTAGTGTGAATCATATAAATGAGTGACCCAATAAGTTGTCTATACATGGTGGGATCTACCAAGTCTGATCCTATGTCTGAATTATGTAGCTTCCTTAAGTTTCTAATCATGTGGGTTGTCATAGCTTTGCATTCGAGCATTCCAAACCTTTTCAGTACATATATTGTATGCTTTCCTTGCACCAAGAAGATTTCATCCTGTCTTTAACAGACTTCCAAACCAAGGAAGTAATGCATTAACCCCAAATATTTATTTTCAACTTTCGAGGTGAGATCCATCTTACACCAAGATATCAAACCTTCATCTCCTATAGGAAGAGGTCATACACATAAAGCATTGATATAATAGGATGGCTCCTGGTAACTTTAAAATAGAAGTTAGTGTCAACTTTTGATCCAGATTTAGGAGCAGAACGAACTGATTAACAGACTAAATACAACAAGCACAAAGATATGAATAACAACATAGTTTTCTAGTGAACAATATCTTCTATTGAATGAATGAAATAGGCTGAAACTATAAAATTGTAAAACTAAAACACTTGCTTGAATGGTGGTAGTTATCTCTGAGAAGAGATGTGGCTGCTACGTGCATCCTTCTGGGATGAATGATTACAATGAGGATCCAAAGGCATTTTTTATATTACTCATAAATGCAAAAACCCTAGACATCCAAAAACCCAACCCTAGGAGGTGAAACGAAAAAAGTTATGTGGGCCCTTATGGGTAAGTTGGTACATCAACTTCCTAGAGTCATAACTTCTGCATACGACCTCCGTTTTAGGCACGTGATATCCCTTTAGAAATATATTTCAAAGAGCTACAAATTACGTCATCAAACTCTAACTTCATCTATAATTTGACAGTGGTGAGCCAAAACGACACTGTTTAGGCCTCCAAAATGGCCCTGAAAGTACAACAAGATGTGCTGACATGAAAACATACAAAATAAGCCAGATGGATTAGGTGAGAGGCCACCAATATCCACTTGGAATATGTGTAGGGATTCATATAGCCCCAAAAGTGTAGAACCCACAATTGGAAAGAAGTACAGAAGAATGTGCTAAACCAAAAATGGACAAGAGGAGCTAGTTGGAATTTGTGGGTGGCCACCAATATCCACCTAGATCAATCCTCCCCCCTTAGGAAGAATTGGTCTCCATTGTGTTGATTTCCCCCATAAGGTGAGGAAACTTCTACTGGATTTGGCCTCGGGTGAGCCACATGCCTTGGTGTAGGATTCACCCTACCTTGACAACTTGATAAAGAAGGATCCTCTGTTGGCAAGTGACCTTGACCTGTGTGTATATCAGTAGAGATATATATTCCCAACCAATCCTCTGTATTAAGATTAGGGTTCTTGTTCTGGGATTCAACGAAGTCCTTTTCTTGACCTTCTATCCACTTATGAATCTCTGTCTTCGATGGAAACCACCTTGACATTCCCTCAAGAAGATTCTTGTCCCGACAATAGAACCATTTGTTGGCACAGGGGCAGACCCAGGGTTCAATTCTAAGAGTGCACCAACAATCCTTAACTATCGACCCTTTTGGAAACACCTGCGAGGCAGATGCAGTCTCACCCGAAGTAGCTATGGGGGGGTTGCAGGACACAAATGTCTACAACCAAGGGAATACAAAGTGGATCCGATATAAGAAAAACACATCATCTAGATATCAATTACCAACTTAGATCTACTTCACACAACTATCTATCAGATCTAACACAGTAATGCAATAACGATATATCCATAAACAAGAGAACACAACATCAATCACACACATCACAAAGATGTAAGTGGTTCACCCTCTCCCTAGGGATACCTCCACAATTTTTTTTTTATAATATATTAAGATGAAATCATACTGTTATTGTCTACGCTCTTAGCTAGTAGATCTTCTCTCTTTCTCTCTGTCTTCCCTCCCTGTGCACCCAGTTGCTAGGTTGATCCTCGCACCTAGTTGAATATCGTACAATACAGAAGGTCCTCACACACAAAAATTCTCTCTCACATAGTAGTACTCACTCAATCACACAATAAAAATGAACTCTCAACCAACTTAGCACCAACCCATCCCAGGTCCTTTAGACCTTTATTTATACATTGCAATATCTCTCAGACACCCTTAGGTTGAAACCTAAGTGTCAAAACCACAGATACCAAAACCCTAGGTCAACTTGACCCACGTTTTCAGGGCTTCACGGCTTGTCTTTCCTTCCTTTTCGCGTGGTGCTCCAAAGCATCCAACGATGGATTTTTCTACTTGTTGATTTATCCACTATCCGTCTTGCTTGTTGATCTGTCATCCACGATCTCCTCATCCAACGACTTGATTTCTCTTACTTCGCACCATCTTTTATGCTCTTCTGATCACTTCGAACCAGTATCAGTCACTGTGTCTTCCACTCAGTTTTCATTTCATCTTTTCTTCTTTATTCTTCGCTTACTTCCATACCCAAGGGCCAACAAAGGATCTGTGCGACTAAAGGATCTAGTAGGAATCAAATTAAAGGGAATGATCAATGGGAGTCGAATGAAGGATATGTATAGGGATAGTCGACCTCACCAAGTATGAACAGGGACAATAAAGTAAGGCAAGTATGTATATAGTGTACCATAGTAGATACTAGACATAAAAATGACAAAACTCAGAAAAAAGAGTAAAAGGAAGAAAAACAAATACAAAAATACAAATGAAAGAAAAACAAAAACACAGAAAATGTTGTGGGCAGGAGTTACCATGCTAGATATTAGAATACATCTCACAACAAAAATTAAAGTTGGTGCAAATGTATGCAAAAAGTGAAAAATGACCACGGAAAGGTCTATAAAGGGAGAAAAGTGCACAATTATTCAACACTTAGAAAATTTTGAGCGCAGAGCAATTAGAAGAATCTTTTCCCTAATTTCGAAATCGTGACCATGGCCAAGCAAGTTTACTATAGTCGCATAGGATGGCTCCACCGAAGCCGAGGTCATCAGGCCATTTTATCCGGGTCACCCAACAAGGTCAGAGGCATAAGGAAAGGATACAAGTCGAAACCATAATTGAGCTTGAGGATGTGACCACCTTGGAGACAGATTCTAGTAGCTTGACATGGGTTGAGGAAGAGCTCCCTACAACATAGCAAGGAGAGGTAGGGTAGAGCTTCGGGGTCCAAAACGGGGTTTCAAATTCTAACCTTTTGGATCTTGCAAGACTGACTGACACAGAGGAACCAAGACCATCCCAGTCACGAGAAGAAGTCCTAGTCGAGGACATAACATACTGACCAGACTCACCTAGGGATGAGGAGGGCACATAAGTCACTGAGACAGGCAAATCCATAGCGAGGAAGAAAAGAAATATCCCCTATATTCTAGAAATTTATTTACCATTCATTCCAAACATAGTCGCCACTATCAAGGACATGTTGGAGAAAGTGCCCAAGTTGCACTACCTGAAACATGACGTGCGCCACGCAACAAAACTCCTGGAGTTGGCTAAGGAAAAATATTTTATCAACACAGGGGAGATTGGACCCCTAGGAAGGACAGTATTAGAGCCCACACTATGGATTATGAGGCTATACAAATTAGACATCATGAATTTGCTAGACATTCCACACTTTGGGCAAGGAAAAATGTCAGTCTTTACCTTAAGAAATTAGTGGCCCAAGTCCATGGGGGTATAATGTGGATCAACATGCCCATACAAATAAATGTGGTACTCATTTCAAAGATTACAGGATTTCCCACAGTCGGTGTGCAACCATAATATTTTTTGGAAAACAAGGCACACGAGAAGGAACTCGAAGAGTAGGTGAATGCACAGTTCGACACGAAGCGGGGGACTAGAGTCCTCATTATAAAAGAAATCAATAATGACAAGACGTAGTTCACCACAAAATTGATAACATGCAAGATACTAAGGACGTGTTACCGAGAGGAATCCCCTGCAGGTGTAATTGCAGTGGCAGAGCAGTGTGTAAAAGGGATGATGTTCAACTGGGAATCATATTTACCGAACCAATTCCTACTGGATGGTCGCGATGCACATGATAATGGAACTAAGTTCCATTACTCCTCGCTGATGATATTGGTCTCTCTTGCAGGGCAACATGATACCAAGTACACCGCCTTCACCAATAGGACATGGAAGTGCTACACAGCCAGGTACGAGTCTCTCTGGCAGGCGAAGGACAACAAAGCACAACATGCAAACAACATGTCTTTTTCCATTCTTCTAGAAGAAATTCAACAATGAACTATTAACACACGGCACATCCAAAGGGAGGTTGCATAGGAAACAAAGGGGATTGCGAAGTTCAAGGAATCCCAACACCATACATGGATCCAAGCTGCAAGGGATCCCAAGTGAGCATGGATAAAAATGTAGTACTGCATGACCAGGGAGGAAGTGGAGTGGATCATCAAAGATTGGCCTGCACAGTGGCAGCAACCAATAAAAAAACCCACCACAAGGAAAGGTATGACACAATCCTCTAAGCCTATAGACAAAACTAAGGCACGCTCCTCAACACGAACAGGGAGTCTAGCTGGTAATACTCAGATAACAACAATGCAGATAGTGCCAAGTGGGAGAAAAATCTTGAAAAAACCAAGGAGAACACCCACAACAACATGAATAGGAAGCCAACCACAGGTTAAGATGAAGAAGCAAACACAGGGTTTGGCTTAACCTAAGAAGATAAGATTCTTCTAGAAGTTGGACTTAACCCAACTTGAAATCAAATCAGGATTTTTCTATAAGCTTGAGATAAACCATAAAAGGAAAAGAGAGGATCATTTTCTACACACAATTCATACACAATTTAGATCTGCAATAGCATACAGTTCAAATACGCAATAACATACAGTTCAGATATGCAATAGTAGATAGTTCAGATTTGTAATAGCATACAGTTCATATCCATAGCATACACGGTCAGATCTATAACATACATGATTAGATATACAACATACAAGATCATATATACAACATACAGTTTAGATCCACAACATATAAGATCAAATCTACAACATACAAGATCATATCTATAAAATACAAGATCAGATATACAACATACAGTTCAGATCCACAACATACAAGGTCAGATCTAAAGAATACAAGATCAGATCTACAACATACAATTCATATACACACATTACAATATCATATCTACAACATACAAGTTCAGATCTACAATATTCAAGTTCAGATCTACAGTATTCAAGTTCAGATCTATAATATTCTCCAGATCTACAAGCAACATAAGTGTAAAAGTCTCTAGCCATCCTCACTCTTTGATATTTGTACTGTAACACCCTATTTAGGGTTTGTACTAGTAGGCTCATCAATCAATAAGAGGAAATATCTTTGTTGGGGTTTTCTCCCTTATTGGGTTTCTCTAGGGTAAATCTCGGTGTCCTATTGTGATATTGTTTATTACACTGCTCTTGTCTATTTAGTGCTTCAATGTATTGTGCTTTAAATATTTAATGTGTAGAAAAAAAGTTCAAGATATCTTCTATATGAATCAAGCTTAAAATTTAACAGATTTTGTGTAGGAAAACAAGCAAAACAAGACTAGCAAGAGAAAGGACATTCCTCCCACAACTATATTGATCAAACATGAATCAAATGATTGTGTTATTATTAAAAACCAAACATAATATAACCAACCTATAATCACAATGTTGGAGCTGGAAGAATCAAAGAGAACCATCAATTACTAACAACAAAGCCTCAATCATTAACAACATCTCTTACATCTTGAAGTGCAGTGGTAAGTTTCACATGATGTGTTTTTCTTTTCAATTAATTTTGTATTTTGCAAACACAATTAAACCAAACTTGTCCCAAATAATTGAATTAGGATGTAACAAGATTCAAAATTCACTATAAATTGATATAAGACTCTTAGGTTTATTCATTGAAAGGATTTAAATTTTTTTGGCCACATAAAGTGGTAGAATGAGAATGTTATGTTTATTCATCTCAGAGATTGTGAAGGAACTTCATATTGAAGTATTTTATTTTGTTTTGGGTTTTTCATAAAGGCCCAATTCTAATTGTAGTTTGGTGTGTGTAAGTTCCATGTTGCCAGTAGATGTGTTGAAGATGTTGGGAAAAAATATCAAGGAAGATAATATTTTGGATAAAGCAATAGAAATATGCAAATCCAAAAATGTAAGGTCGATTCATATTTACATTGTAATTAGAGAAGTTGGTGTGAACTAGATTAAAAGGTTCATTCAAGATTTGATATAGTTTTCATATTCAGTGGAATGGTGAATTTGGAAGCCTTTTCTTTTAATTATTTGATGACTACATTGAATGTGAGAGAATAATAATCACGAATTTTACATTTGAGACTTGATATTTTCTTTCTCAAAATCAAAACCCATTTTTCAACAAGAGACTAGTTCAATCTGAATTTATGGTTAAGTGTCTTTATGGTTGTTTCAGAATTTATTAATACATTAACTTCAATCAAGTTCTATCCACTAGGGTCTTGGCTCAATTTAGTTAGGATTGCAAACTTTAAAAGGAAGGTCCTTCAATAGATTAGCTCCATGTTATTAGTTTTGAAAAATTTAATCAAGAGGTCCATTGCCATCACTAAATCAATCATGATATCCATCATATCATGTAATTTCTAGTATTAGTGCACACATTGATTCCACTCACGTGAGTCAATAAATGGATTCCTGGAATCCCCTATTTGGCATTTATTTATTTTTTAAAATTTTATGGAAAGTTTTGACGAACTTCAAACAAAGGTTCACGATATTTCTGTCGATCTATCGACAGAAATAATTGAAAGTTTTCATTGTTGATACAACAACTTCATCAGTAACCTATCGATAAATTCATGGCCTTTTGTCGGACATTCGACGGGCTTGCGATAAACCGATAAAATCCAGTTGACTAGGAAAATTAGTGCTGGATTCGACGTATATCCATTGGACTTCCGATGGGTTTCCGACACACTTCCAACGGGTTGCAGATGAACTTTGGATAGATTTTTGACACTCTTCCAATAGGTTTTCGATGCACTTCAGACAAATTTTTGACACGCTTCCGACAGATTTCCAATGCACTCCCAACAAATGCCATCCGAATTTTGAAGTTGATGATTGTCAAATGTATGAACAAGATATAGGTCCATCAGTATTTCGATGACCACTTTGCAAAGAAAATGGGTTGAAGGCTTCTTCACACATGCAACATTTTTTTGATGCAAATTATCGGTAATCTATTGAAAATCGGGCCCAATGTACTAGTGTAACTGCATCCTATCAGTTTCATTATCAAAATTAATAATGTGAAGATTAAGATCCATGTACAAAAGAAAAATATTATGCATGTGCAAATTCAAGTGCTTGGTTTGGAAAATCATCAACTAGTTGCACAATGTATTCTCTTAATATTCCATATTTTTTTATGTATTTGAGGAACTATGTTTATGAGGTTCTCACTTATTGGCTGCGAGTAAAATTTATCCATGTGTCCATCACAAATAAGAGGAGCATACAACGTTGAGAAGAATGTCAGATTCTCTCCAATCTTATCCAATGCTCATTCTTCTAGGATTGATTGTCAAACTCATCAAGGTTTCAAGAGATATTTGATTATTGAATACCATCCAAGTGTTTCCAAATATTCCAATGTCCTTCCATAATTCCTTCACATGTTCAAAGTTCTCTTATTATTTCCGAACCCATTGTATCATTTTTGTTGTTGTCTCCTTTTCATCTGCAATTTATGTTCTTCTTTAACTTTATGGTGAGCATGATTAGCGAAGAAAACTTTACATGCAACTTCAAGTTTTTGACATTTTTCTCGCTCTTTACAATCTGCCACCTCTCTCGGAACTTTATAAATATAAGCTAAATGCTTACACTATTCAACATGCATTTATATTTTCTTCTCATCAAATATATGTGAGTGGTGTTCAGTCACTGTAAACAACTGGCTGAAAACACAAAGTACATTGGATAATTATGATACTCATTGATGAACCTCATCGATAGTCTAAATTTTCTTTTGAAGTGTTGAAGTTAATAATTCCTGCATTTCAATACAAACATCAAACCATAAAATATATTTTGAGGATTCCAAATGTATTGTTTTTGTTAATGACTTTTTGCAATCTTGCCACTATTCTTCCTAATGTGGTCGCCAAGCCAAGTCATTTCCAAAGGAAATTTTTGTTCTATTAACCAACTTGAGTCTTTGTTTCCTCTACCACTAAGAATTTCAAGAAAAAATACTCCAAAACTATAGACATATACTTTCTTTGTCAATTGGCCATGCATGGCATATTCTAGAGCCAAATAACCAATTGTTCCAACAACACATGTACTAATATGAGTAATATTATTTGGGAAAAGTTTAACTAGAGAAGCATCTACAATTTTGGGATTTAAATGTTCATCGAGGAGTATATTGATATCTTTAGTATCCGTTGATTATTTTTATGATATCATGATCAAATTTCACAAAGCATTGCAAAACTATGTGTTGCTCTCACTTTATTGATCCCACCCTTGTTATCACAAATGTTTTTTCCTTTTGATTTCCTTTGACATACCTATTATATGTTAGAAACAAATCAGAAAAGGGGGCTTGTCCTAAGAGAGTCTTGTTTATATTGGTTGCATAGTATGAAGACTCTTTTTTTTGTTTATATGGCGCAAATAAAAAACACACAAGACAAATGACTTGGAATAGGACTATATTGCGATGGATATGGATATAATGCATTTTTCTTATACACATATGGTGGTGAACCTTATGAATTCCAAGTCTAGTTATATGTCGGTGTTATATTGTTTTTATAAACAATATTAAATTTATTATATATATATATATATAAATAAATTATTTTGAGTTGATATACCATTTTTTATTTATAATCACAATAGTTGTATCGTGGATCTCATATTTAGTTGGAAAACATGGCTTACTGCGTAAATATGGTTTAATGGAAAGAATGGTTTAGTTGGATAATGTGATCATATATTATACATGTTCAAATTTCATGGGGACTTTCTGTACCACAAAATCCGCCACTCGACACATGTAGACGAAGCTCAAGGAAACTTACCCAATGACCATGACAATGAAGGAGGTAGGTGATAGATTGATGGTGGTTAACTTGCACTAGATCCTACACATAGTTCAATGTCGCCACATGGCCATCGTCCTAGCTCAGATTTCCACCAAATTCATTTTCACATGCATAGCCAGTGCCCGGTCTAGTCTCGGGTTAATGATGTCAATCCCATATTGGTCCACATTCATTTCTTTGAGGTATGGTTGAGCTCGAGAGATTTGCTTGAGCTTCATGCCTCTTATCATATAGAGGAAAATGATAAGTGTTTCTCAGACTAGATGGTGGTTTCGACCATTCAATGACTAGGAGATAAAAATTATGGATCGATGCTTCATTTGCAAGGCAAGATAGGAATTTGATATGCATGGTTAACCATTCATGATATCTATGTGTCAGTTTGGTCTAAGTTTATAACCAACTCTGTCACTCTGTTCATTTTTTACTTTAGCTTTGATTATAAGAATTATTTTTCTTCCTGTTATACATTGGCTTCTATTGAATTTTGCAAATGTTTACATTATGAAAAATACTTCACCCATATTCACCATTTATTGTTCCTAAGCTTGTCATTTCAACCCTGTCACCATAACTCCTCATGAGATCATTTCACTTGCATAAAGGTTATGAGCAGTTTTTAAATGAAGTTATAGATACAATGCTCACTAAGCCTCTCGTATGGCCTCAAGCTGTCAATGATATGCTGAACAAATTGTTGTCATTGATGTCAAAGATAGGGGGAGACTACCAAGGCCAAAGAGAATTGGACTAGACATAGGAAGTAGAGAATTTTTCGTGTGTGCTACTAAGGTTTTGTGTTCACTAATTGATAAGTAGAATGTGTTAATGAAGGATCTATAAAGGTGAGATGAATGTCTACCCAAATGAATTCGGGATGCATAGGTATGAGGATGAGTTGTGTGATTATAATTTGGACAAGACGACTCCATTGAATAATGAGAGTTGATTTCTAAGGGTGCAAAGGAAGCTTAGGCATCTATTGAAGGTCTGAACAACAATGATCCTAGTAAGGGAGACAAAGTTGAATTCTAAGGACACAATGGAAGCATTTTTGTAAGATTGATTTATCCCACATTCATAGGGAAAATCAATTTCAAGTGATTTGTATTGGAAAAGTGATGTTACATAGTTTGAATCTGAATGGGTTTGTTATGGAACCCCATGCAAAGAGATACTTTTTAAGTTGTGGGTCCCAACATATTAGAGATCATAACATTGAAAAATGAATGGGATTTTCGGATTAAGGATAAATTTTTGGGGGCACGGTGGTCCCAGTGGTCTAGTGAGCAGTGTATACCACATCAGAGTGAAATGAGAGTGCTAAGGCTCCGAGGGTCTAGTGGGAAGGACAAAAAGCATAGATGTGGTTCCTAGTGGGCCAATCGATTGATGTCCCAGTGGTATATTGGAAAATAGTGAAATATTGAATATGCAGTGTTAAATTTTCTGGGGGACTAATGTCAGAGTGGCTAATCATATCAAAGTGAAAGTGAAGTGTTAATGTCCCAAGCACCCAATGGTAGGTGGGCTAGTGGCTAATGCCACATCAAAACCACAAAAATAGCCACATCGATGCCATGTCATCCAACACATAGGGAAGGTGTCCATGTCAGACATGAAGACTTTAGCAGAAATAAAATGGTGGTTGGGGACCAGTTCCACGTCATCTTCCATGTTAGTGCCACATGTAGTGTTTCAGTTTCTCACATGGATAATATATCAATATATCAGATACCATATGATGGTAGAATTTTTAAATCACGTGTTGAAGTTCTCAGGGGCCCAGTGGCTCGATGACTGGGTGAACCCAGAGCCTCGTGGCCTAGTATACTGAATTGGAGGATAATTATAGTGTTAAAGGCCCAGTGGGATGATGACGTGGTGGATTAGGTGGTCTCAGTGGCCCAGTAATGTATACCAGATATCGAGTATGTCAGATAGGGGTTTCAGTGCAATGTTAAAGTCTTGGGGACTCAATGGGTTGGTGACCCAATCAAGAACTATGAACCATAGTGTAGTTAAATCTCGACCATCAATTGGAGAGATTAATGATTGAGATCAAAGGAACAAGAAAATTGTATCAATGTAATGTTAAGGGCCTGGTGGGATAGTGACCATATGTTCTTGATGACCTAGTGGTCGAGACATAAAGTGTAGGTGAAGAGACCCGGTGCTTGGGTGAATCATAACCATCCATTGGAAGATCAATGCCTGATATTGAATTAGAAGCTCATGGAAGTATGTTATTGAAAGGATAATATCAGTGACCTGATGTCCTAGTGGTCCGATGTAACGGAAACCCCAGTTTTTTGTTATATTTATGTGGTTGTGGAGGTTTCTCGGTGCTTCGATGGTCCTGATATGTGACAAAATTGGACCAATCAAATCGATGGTCATGATTTAATTCAGGGTTAATCTAATGAATGTTGAGCAACTATGCTTCGATGACCTGGTTAATATGATAACTAATGAACATATCATGCATGAAACTGGAGGAAATAAAGATCAGTTTCAAAATGAAGGGATTTGGAGCTGAACCAATGAACACAATTTTTTTTATGTGGACAAATCCTTGGATGTATGAGTTGAGTGTATAAATAACACTACCCTGATCATTTTGAGTATGAGTAGTGGAAGTGAGTGTCTGGATAAAGAAGTGAATATCTAAGGTTCTCAAGTGTGAGAAGATGAAATAAGAGAGAGATGTGATTGTCTAAGGGTTGTTGGGAGGCATGAGGTAAAACAAGGAACATATAAAGTCATACTGATTGTGAACAAGTGGATAGTATCATGGAAATTACAACAAAGACAAAGAAAATGGTGAGATAATATATTTGTGTAGGTGAAGGATTGAAGTGAAGTGATGGTTTTATACTGTTGACAGTTTAAGAAGAATTGAATCCAAAATGGACAACTTGAGGAGATTGGTATCTCCAGTGGGTTGGTTCCCACATCTTGTTGAGATGGTTATCAGTTAGGGAGATTGGTGTCTCTAGTAGGTTGGTTCTTGTAAATATTGTAAATGTAGGTTGGTTCCTAAAAGTATTGCTAAGTTGGTGCTCAGGTGAATGGATTTGTGTCTCTTTCAAGTTGGTGTCTGTAAAAAATGTAACATATTGGTATTTGTAATACGTTGCTTCCTTTGAACATATTTCATTATAATTTTCTCATGGTTTTCTCCCAATAGGATTTCCATGTTAAATATTTGTATAATATGCATTGTATGTGTTTCTTATTAACTTCTTATGATTGGTAACGTAATGAATTGATATGTTCAAGTACAATAAAGAAAAGTAAAAACAATTGTATACTGATTCACCCCGCCCCCCTTTAATATAAGTAAGTGTGCCAACAATTGGTATCAGAGAAGGTTCCTTCAGAAATAGTCTAACCACTAGAAGGTAAATCCTTGTAGCACACATGGATAAAAAGGAAGGTTTTTCTACAAATGCAGCTCCAATTTGATGGATCAAAATATTCCTTTTGGAGCATAAGAATGAGAACTTATTTGATGGCTCTTAGGTTTGAAATTTTGAGTGCAGTTAAGAATGGTTACATGGCTGCAACAAATCTACATGTAGATGCAGTTGGAAAGAGGCTCAATGAAAATAATTCTAAAGCAATAAATGCAATTATGTGTGGAATGATAGATTCATAATTTATCAAAGTCAGGCATTGTGTTTCAGAAAAAGAGATGTGGGAAAAATTACAGAATATATATGAAGTGGATGACAAGGTCAAGAAGGAAAAATTACAAACTCAAAGAGGATAATTTGAGATCCTTAAGATGAATGATGAAGAGAGTATTTCAACCTATTTTATTCACGTGGATGATATTGTCAATACTCTCATAGGATTGGGTGAAGAAGTTAAATAATCCATCATTCCATGTTGGCCCTTGACTAGTTTTTGTGGAAACGTTGGTCATGTTTGACCATTTTTGGGACTTCGAGAGGTTGGTCGAAGATGAAGCACCAAGCGAAGCAAAGATCATAGGATCTTGCCCTCTTTTGTGAGATTTTTGGGTTTAGGGTTTGTGTAACGGGTATGGGATGTCATCCCATGGGTCTTACCCATGCTTAGGACCTTTTTGTAATGTATAAATAGATATCTAGGCGATGCAAGAAACATACTAAATCTAAGAGGCATGTGGTGATAAGTGTTTCATTGTGCTAAGTGCAAGTGATGTAAGTGGTTGAATCTATGTGATTGAGTTAGCTCTATGCATATTGTGTATTGAGAACTTGCAGAGCTAACTTCAAGTGATTGCAAGAAAGGCTTTGTGTTGTGCCAAGCTCAATGACGGAGGATCTGGTGAGGTGTGTGTAGATCTCCTATCCTATGCGGAGTTGGTTTTGAGGCTCTATGCATGTAATGATATTGACAGAAGATAATAAAGAAGATGAAGAGTTGGTGGACGTAGCCCCACACTAGGGGTGAACCACGTATATCCTGTGTTATGGTTGCTTTGTGTGATTGATGTGATTTATGCTTAGTGCTTCCATCTTTATGTATATTAGGTGCATATGATATAGTAGCTTAGTGTTTAGTAATGTGAATGAATGCTAGATCTGCTCTATTTCTATGTGCTAAGTGCTTTGATGTGTTAGATCTTGTTGAATACTATGTTGTTCTGTAATTAGGGTTTTACCTGTGATGTGAATAAGGGTTAAATGCTAATGAATGTTAACTACTAAGTGCTCTGTTAAGTATTGTAATCACATATCTGTTTCCCATATAGGTTGCAGACACTTGAGTCTTGCAACCACCCCTGCCTCTACCTCGAGTGGGACTTCATCTTCTTCGTAGGTGTTACCGAAAGGGATGATAGTTAGGGTTTTTTTGGTGCATTGTTGTAGAGTTGAACCCTGGGTCTTCCCCTATGCCAACAAATGGTTCCGTTGTTGGGACCTGAAACTATGATTGTTGGGAACTGAGCAAAATAGGAAATCTTTATGTGTAGATCTGTTGTTGTAGTGCGCAATACTCTACTTGACTTGTGAAGCTCTGTGCTAAGAAGGGAATCAGATTTGAATAAAAGAGGTAAGATATTAAAGATTTGTGCTCTGATAAAGGTAAGATAAGTGGAAATTTTTTCTTCGAAAGAATGGATCTAGGTATGTTTAATAGATTTGGTTCTAGTATGAAAACTAGGGCATAGCTCGAAGAGAGAAGATATGATATGAATAGACCTGATAGAAATAATGAAAGATATGTTATTCCTATGCATAGAAAGAATTTTTGGACTAACAAGTGGGTGTAGGATCCTAGAAAGAAGTTTTTGCAGGTCCATCCTTGTGATCCCAGTGCGCAGTATAGGAAAGGTTGGGGATCATTTAAGAGAAAGAGAGGATTGACATTATGCTATAATTGTAGAAGACCGAGACATCTTACTAAGGAATTCCCTAGTAGGGATCCTATTTTCCTTTGTTGTAAAACTATTGGACATGAAGTTTTGGATTTCCCTAGAATGATTGCTAAAATTGAAAAGATGAATATGAGACAGAAAATCCCGAGGAAGGCCAAGAGACTAAGAATATGCTAAATAACTAGAAAGAATCAGAGGCTATATTATTGCAGATGAAAGAACACTGAATGATCATAGAGACACCAGTTTATCAGAGATCTTAAAAGAAAAGGAGTGCATAGAAACAAGAATAGGAGACTTCGACATAGACTATGTATTGGATGTAGAAACACAAGTGAACATTATGATAGAAAGTACTTGGGAAATCTTACGAAAGATTTTTATGGTTCCTTCACTGGGAGGAATAGGATTTGTTAAAGGAAATCTAATAACCCTATGTGGAAGACTTGCCCATGTACCTATGATTTCTCATGGAGCATCGACAAAAGAAGAATTCGAGGTCATTAAGTTTGTTGAGAAAAACGCCCCCTTTTCTCTTTTGCTAGGAAAGACCTGGGTTGAGAAAGATCAGATCCGAATGAAAGAAGAAGAGGAAGCTATAGAACAAAAAAAGAAATAATTAAGGGATTTCATGGCTAGGAGAATAGTGTGCTTACTAGAAGAACATAAGGACAAGTCAAAGAAATTGAGGGCTAGATACCTAGCTGTCGAAGTTGAAGGAATGCAAGAAGACTTAGAGAACTTATCCATATAGGAGAGTAGAGAATCTACTCCAAAAATAGTAAGAGAAGAAGTATTACCCTCGAACCCTATGAAAGACCCTCAGTTGTGCAAAGTTACTATGACAAGAGGAGATAATAAAAAGAATGGAAAGAGGAATCTAGAGATGTGGATCACGAGAAAGAAATCTAGAAAACTCAGTAAGAAGAAAGCAAAGCTAGAAAAATTGCAAGAGGTTCCAGAGAGGACTTCGCAGAAGGAAGTCTTGTAGAACTTGAACCTTTCCGAAATAGCAGAGCAGCGTAGATTGGCACTTTGCCATGGTAGAGTGATATGACCATTGGAGGCATCCTAAACATTATAATGATGCTCCAGAATGACTAGAAATGCAGACATTTATGGAATGTTTTCCATTGGACCATTGGGAACATGCCATAACGGATGGAATTGCATTGATTGAGGTGTTCCTACCAATTGGAAGAATCCATTATGATGTTATCTATTTAACTTGTCGGATGTCTTACCATGGACACTTTTTCCAATTATGATTATTCAAACCCATAGAGAGCTGACTATTACCGCAAAGTTCTTATTGAGACCTCACCATTCATTCTTCCACCTTGATTATTTGTTCACCGACCTGATATCTCAGATCTCGAGCATGTATGTCGGGTGACTTTAGCACAGTAGAGAAATCAACCGAAGATATTATCATAGACCTCATGGTTGAGAAGGTCATTTCCATAGGAGCACAATATTCGTTGAAAAGAGGAGTGCAAGCATGCCCATTGACTTCACATCAATCTGGGCCTTCCTGAATTGCCACAAAGAAATGAACCAAGCATCGTGATGACTTGGCAAATGTGAAGCTCATCCCATCAATCCTACCCGACTACATCCCACCTCTAGATGGTGTGGTGAGTCACAAAAACATCCTAAGGGACTTAGACTACACAGTGATCACCGCGTACCTCTCGAAGGGGATACACACAGTAGGACTACAGTTGGAGAGGATTCTGATGCTTAATATCAATGAGTTCAACTTGGGAGATCACAAAAACTATGGAATTCTTGGACCACACAAGTACTTGACCAAGACAACAGGGAAGAAGTCAAAGATAATCCTCTAGCCATGGACTATGGACATCACAAGGTCCACAATTCTTAATGTGTTGAAGATCCCACACTTCGACAATAATCAGGAGGTTAACGTGTGAGTTAAACTCCTGCTTCCGTGCTTCCATGGCGATTACTTATGGTTGGATAGGCGCATCACAGTAGATTTGATGTTGACCCATTGAATCACCAGATTGAGCATGCAAGGACCAGACCCACTGGACTTTTACCCAAGGAAGGTTGCAGATCACGCCCTCGCACAGACAATAAAAGACACCTATGGCGATGTGGAGAAGGGGAAGCAGGGATATAAGGTAGCCTCCATCCAGAATGGCACAATGTGCCTAGCTTGTCAGTTGATCGCTGGTAAGCTCATCAGGAAGAATAGGCCAACCTAGGTCACGGGGTTTTTCATCGACCTTGCAGGAAAATGCGTTGAAGGGGTGCAAATGCACTGGGAAATCTACCTCATCAACCAGTTAGAGAAATACCGTCACAAATATCAGGATCAGGTCTATGAGTTTCATTTCAGTTGGCGGATGATTCTCATTTCCTTCATTGCTTGGGAGATGACAGAAGGAGCGACCTTCCTTGAAATTGAGCCATCTGAACCACTAGCTGCGAAGTTCACTATGCTATGGTATTCGAGTGACAAGGCAAAGAATTGGAAGTTAAATGTGGTGTTCCACACCTATTATCTATAGCTAAAGAGGGCCATTGAATCTTTCCCTCACATGACATCGAACACACTTCATAGGTTCAGGCCAATCGCAAAGTTCCAAGCAGACATGCACTTCATCTATATCACTGTGTGCAAAAACAAACATAAAGAAGAGATCCAATCCTATTACAAACTCACAGAGGAGGACATGGAAGAAACAACCAAGGAATGGCCTGTAGAGTTCCTTATACGAGTTGACCAGGGATAACTCTCTGACCTTGACCTCATCGATATTCTTGTAGTCACTCAAGAAGAATATGATGCATCCATCAACAACAGGAAGAAAAATAAGGAAGCAGTATAGGAATTGAGCAGTGCATCAAAGGAAACTACACCGAATTCACCAGAAGGAGGAGGAGGTGATGAAGTAGAGAAAGAAGAGGATGAAGGGGAATAAGACAAGTAGAATAATGGTGAAGTAACACCACATAAAGATCCCCTGATAGAGACCGAAACATCTAAGAAAAGAAAGGGTTCCCCAATGAAACCTTCGTCGTGGAAGAAGTCAAAATCCTATAAACCTCCATTCCACACTGTTCTCATGGAGGATGACATTGACCTTATCCTTTCCAATGTATCAAATACCTCAAAGGACATATTGCAGTGAAGTGAATCCAAACAGGAGATAATGTTTGACAGAATCGAGGCAGAGCTCAAAGGGGTACAAGAGGCTCTTTATTCAAACAACGCAGTGTCTACTGCATCATTGTCAACAGGGAACGTATAATATGAGCCTACCTAGATACACATATTAGCATACTCAACCAAGGCTCACCTTCGTCGGGTCCAGGAGGAAAAGGATCAGGCCACAAAGGCATTAAAGAAAGAAAAAGAATAATCCCTAGAACAACGTTGGATTGCACAACAAGAGAAAGATGACCTCCAGATGAAGTTTGCAGAGGATAAAGAACAGATCTAGAAGGAGAAAGAACAACTTCTCACAAAGAATATGGGAATCAAGGAGGCAGTCACCAGAGAAGTTCTCTCTATATCGAGCCTCACACAGATAAAATAAGACATAGTGGAGAGCCAAGTAGGAAAGATCGTTGAAGCCATTCAACATCTCCAAGCATGAATAATATAACTGGAACTACAAAGCGAGCCAAGAACTCCATAGGAAGTGCGATATAAGAGAGAGGAAACTGCTAGGAGCTCACTCGAAAGAATCAAGGCATTGGCCTTGGAATGCAAGCAACTCAACAGTCGAAGTGCACAGACCTATGAGCGCCTTGCAGAGGACCCTAAACTAAGGACATTGGAGTCACAGCTCCAGGAGGCAAAGCAACAGGCAGTGACAATGCATGCATAGTTGAAGCTACTGTCATTAGTTGAGAGGATGAAAAGGTCATAGGAACAACACATCGTTCAGCAACAGGTCCATGCCATCAAGAGTAAAGTCATGGAAGTGACGTAGAGGCTCTAGCCAGTGCAGGATGAAGCTTGCACACTTTTTGAGGAGATTGAAGGACAAGGTGCATAGATAGAACAAGTAGTCACCATGGTAGAACAATTCTTGGAAGGACCGATGAATGAGAAATTTATTCAAGAGTTCATCGAGTAGGAGGTTTTGGTGAAGCAACAGGTCGAGGCAGCTCGAGCCAAGATTGAGGCCTTCGAGGCAGAGTTACCTAGATCAGAGTGACTTGGGATGAGTCACAGGTGAATGTTGGGGGCTTGTTGGCCCTTGAACAAGTTTTGTGGAAACACTGGTTATGTTTGACTAATTTTTGGACTTCGACAGTCTGGTCGAAGATGAAGCACCAGGCGAAGTGGAGATAGCGGGATCTCACCCCCTTTTGTGAGATTTTTGTGTTTAGGGTTTATGTAATGGGTATGGGATGTCGGCCCATGGGTCTTACCCATGCTTAGGCCCTTTTTGTAGTGTATAAATAGATATCTAGGTGATGTAAGAAACATACTAGATCTAAGAGGCATGTGGTGCTAAGTGTTGCATTGTGCTAAGTGCAAGTTATGTAAGTGGTTGGATCTATGTGATTGAGTTAGCTCTGTTCATATTGTGTATTGAGAACTTGTAGGGCTAAGTGCAATTAGCTATAATAAAGGCTTTGTGCTATGCCAAGCTTAGGGAAGGAGGATCTGGTGAGGTGCGTGTAGATCTCCTGTCCTATGCGGAGTTGGTTTTGAGGCTCTGTGCAAAAGGAGATTGACAGAATATAATAAAGAAGACAAAGAGTTGGTGGATGTAGCCCCACGTTGGGGGTGAACCACATATATCCTGTGTTATGGTTTATTTCTGTGATTGATGTGATCTATGATTAGTGCTGCCATATTTATGTATGTTATATTCATATGATATAGTATCTTAGTGTTTAGTAATGTGAATGAATGCTAGATCTTCTCTATTTATATGTGCTAAGTGCTTGGATGTGTTAGATCTTGTTGAATACTTTTGTTATGTAATTAGGGTTTTACCTGCGATGTGAATAAGGGTTAAATGCTAATGAATGTTAACTTCTAAGTTCTCTGTTAAGTATTGAAATCACATATCTATGTCCCAGCTAGGTTGCAGACACTTGAGTCTTGCAACCATCCCTGCCTCTACCTCGGGTGAGACTTCATCTGCTTCACAGGTGTTGTCGAAAGAGATGGTAGTTATGGTTTTGTTGGTGCATTGTTGTGGCGTTGAACCTTGGGTCTACCCCTATGCCAACATTGTGCAATAAGTGCTTGTCAAGTGCATGCCCATTTTTGAGGAGATGTTATTTTTGAGGGAAAAACCTAGATTGGGAAAATGACAGCTGGAAGGAAAAGCAACACGTGTGAGGAAAGAATGCAAGGAATGCATGAAGGGAAACCTAAACACATTAGGGTTAGGGTTTTGTAAGATATTGTAATGGATGATAAGCTAAGAATATGTATAAATAAGTACCTAGGAGGTCTAGGTCATGGGTTTATAGGATGAAAAGGAAGACTATTTTGCGTAGATGGAAAAGAGATTCTAAGAGATGCAGATTTTTGTAAGATTTTGAGTTGGAGGAGAGTCAAGAAAATTGATCCTGAGGGTTAGATCATAGGCTAAGGAGCCTAGTGCAATATATTCTAATTTATAGGGATTGAGGATCCTGTAGTGATTGTAAGACCAGATACTGTAGTGTGCGTGACGTGATATATTGCAGAACCATCATAAAAGAAATTGAGATCCAAATCTTTGTGGATGTCACCCAGGAGGGGTTGAACCAGGGTATATCACATGTTATGTGGAATGATCATTGTTTATTCCTTTACTATCAATGGTTAGCTATTAGATAAATGCACGAATGACTTAGTTAGAACTGTTGATTTTCATGTATGAATGACATAATAGTTAGTATGAGTGAAGGATATAATAAATGAGTAAATATCATAGAGTACAATCCTAGATCCCCACTCATTCCCAGGTTGCAAGCACCTGAGTGTTGAATCCACCCATAGAACTATCTCGGGTGAGAATGCATAGTACATTGTGTGTGTTTTCTTTCCTTCTGGTTTACCAGGAGGTCCAATAGTTTTAGAGGGATTTGTTGGAATCTTGTTTAGATATGAACCTGGGTCAGCCTTAGACCAGAAAGAGGATAATATTAACCAACAAATGGTTTCGTTGCCAGATGGAACTGCATGGGATTGAATGAGTGGGATCCATGAAAGAATTGTGAACATAATGAAGCTATAAAAAGGAATGTTCAGAACATGGAATCCAATGAAGGAAAAGATTGAAAGATGGTTGAAAAAAAAGGAGTTGGAGTTTGTGAAGAAAGATAACAAAAACCCTAACATAACCCTGCGCAAATATCTGTACAAGTTCGTATTTAGCGAATTGCATGAAGTATTTTTCTGTGATTTCCCACATGTGTTGTAGGATTGGATATTGATTTTGAAAGACAACCACATGACAAATCAAATAATACAGTTATAGTGGAATCTTTTGGATATCGTGCAGTTACAACAAGTTGACAACAAATTCACACATGCAGTATATTTCAAGTTAGACAATATTGTTGCAGGATTTATCACAAAATTTGTAGTAGACACTGTGAAGTCTTACAACGCAACAGAGCAAGAGTTCCTAAGAGGACCATGAGGAAGGTATATTAGGTTGTTGTATACTTCCATAAGGATCCTACTGTATAACAAAGGTGTAATGACTATGGAGTCAGACAACTAAACTTCCCTACATGCATGGTGGAAGTGGGGAAGCACTAACAAGAGCTAGAGAAATGGAGGAAGAGATGGATAAAGGAAAGAAGGAGGAGGCCTTGGACTGAATCATGATGGAGGAAGATCAGATCAAGCATATGGAAACAACTGGAAAACCGTGAAGTGGAGTACCCTACCAATATAAGATGGACATTAATAAGAGAACCATAGAAGATAGAGAGGGATTGGCAAGTGATGAATAAGAGGTAGAGGATCTCCGAGATGTGGAGCCGATTGAGGAAATCCTGTGCACAACATATGAAAGAAAGATAAGAGGTCTAAGGGAAGGAATAGAAGGAATATCTCCTATCCATGTCAATGTCAGTGTGGAACCCATAAACCCATGTGTGACTAATACAACAGAAAGAACAACATCGTTTAGACATCGATATTTTAGTGGAAGAAAGACAACTTGAAGTACATCTAAACAAGGAGTAGCAATTGGAGGAGCCAACCAGGAAGTAGTAGTCAAGTATCTACACTATGTGGAGGTCATAGTTCATCACTGTTCAATATGGAAAGACATGATCCCACCATTAGGTTACCTGAATTCAAGGGAGAAGCATCAAAGGATCTTGAAAATCACTTGTTTATTTGTGAGAAGATTTTGGAAGAAAAGAGTATCACATATGAGGCTTGTGCAGTTAGCTATCATGATAAGAGACCACACACTGAATTAGTACATGAGCTTAGTTGTTAACATTCCACCAGGGACACTAAGGATGATTGTAGATGTCAAGAAGCTATTGATAAATGAATTTCATAAATCAAGCTCAGAGTATCAGTACATGAATGAGATGATTGAAATCAGGAAGAAACTCAGTGAGTCTATTTGGGAGATAGATCAGAAGTTCAAATAGTTAAAGGGTAAATTGAAATATGTCATGACTGACATGTAACATCAACATCTCTTTGTGAACTGACTATTACCACATCTGAGAAACCCTTTGAGGAATTAGAAGTTTCAAATCTAGGCAAAGTCTCTACAGGCATCCCTACAACTAGAAGAGAACCAGTATCAGAAGAAAAATCCAACGATAGAGGAGCAGAAGGAGGATTTGTAGAAACTCACATTTCAACTAACCTAGAATAAGGAAAAGAGAAAAGAGAAGTTGTTTGGTGTACCACATGTAGGGCCGAAGGACACCAAAATAATGAGTGCCCAACATTTGCGTAGTACATGGAGATAGGGATACCAAAACCTTTTTCTAACAGGAGGACTATGGTGTGATATCTGTAAAATACATGGACATGATCCATATCATTTTCCAATGATGGAAATTATCAGACAATACCCAAGAGTTCATATTGCAACTTTTGCAAGTCAGTGGGTCATGATGAGGGAGAGAACGTCAGATACCTATAGGGTGCATGCAAAAATGATGACATGAAAATATGCACCTCAGTTCAACCAAGTACCACCTCCATACAAAAATTCACAACAATAGTACAACATTGCGCAACAACAATATAACACTACACAACATCAATATAGTAATGCAAAACCACAATATAACCCTACATAGTATAATCAGGTGCCTCAATACAATGCACAACGAGGAGATCAAACTGGATACAGAGGTGGAGGACGAGGTAGAGTAGGATTTGGAAGAGGTAGAGGTCCAATAGTATGCCATAACTTCCAACAACCAGGACACTACACAAGGGAATGTCCACTTCCACCTGCGACATGCATGTATTTTCATGCAACAAACCATGATACAAAGGAATGCCCAACACTTTTAGGTAAGATTCTAGAAAAATGGAATCATAACAATCAGAATGGCCAGTGGATATCTACAAAACACATGGATGATGGAATAAATATCAACATAGTTACACATGAAGGAGCTAAGACAGGAGTTGACACAATACGACATGATCTAGCACAACACCAATGGGTGAAGAACAATACTGAACCTCAGAAACAGTTTGATGTGGGGAAAGAAAAATAAATATTCAAGGAAGAAAAGCAAGTGTTCCTCAAGCAATATTATGCATCTACATCAACCGTAAAACATGCTCAGAATGTACCAATGTACGAGATGCCCTTTTCAATGGATCACACAAGAGAAATACCACTTATAGCACACGTAAGTACTAATAAGACGTTTCTGCAATCCTGTGTTAAGATATTGAATGATCCATCATCTATTAAAATTTTGAAAAATATATTAGAAATATGTAACACAAAAATAGAGGGGAAGTTAGAACATAAAACAATCAATAACCTCCATATAAGAAGGAGGAAAAGCAAAGAATTTAGATTGAATGCCAATATTGGAAATTTCAACATGGGAGATGTTATATTGGACCTAGGATATGAAGTAAATGTCTTACCAAAGAAGAAATGTAAATGCATGGGAGAGCCAACATTAAGCTAATCACCAGTTCAATTGAAGTTATCAAACCAGCATAAAGTTCTACCAATTGGGAGGTTGAAAGGAGTGACAGTAGATTTGGATGGAGTACACACTAAGGCATATTTTGAAGTCATTGAAATAATAGATGGCACAACTGTTGGCATGTTTTATAGGCAGCGTATGCTTGTCATTGATGGCAAGTATAACAACAATGATGGCTTCAGTAAAGGTACGATGTGCTAGGCGGGAACTAGAAGTATTTTGGGGAGACACAATAGAGAAAGCTCATGAAGACTAGAAGAGATAGTCTAGAGGTGCACGCAGAGTGTAGAGTGTGCTTGTCATTGATGGCAAGATTAGAGTGTGCATCGATGGAAAAACAGGAACAAAGTAAGCTCAAGAGGATTAGTGCAGAGTCGCACGCAGTGTGTAGGTGTGCACCAGGGACGAGGTTAACTCATTGCCAAAGCTCAAGAGAGATAATGTACTCAGGATCTCAGGCGGATCAAAGGTCGAGGCCTTTGACACTAAGAAATTATTCCAAGTCAGGAGGATGTGTAAGCTTTGTAGGAGAAGCGATAGTGATAATTGGATCCCATTCAAAATTCCTGATGACCATCAGATATGAACTCAGATAGGATGAGTGCGCAGATGGAGGACAAATCTCAGGCATTAGATCTGAGCATGGGGTCCAACCATCATTGGATCCAGGAGAACCTACATGTTCTTTAAAGTGCAAGGTGAAGTGGGCTTACAAAATCCCAAAAGAAGGAGGACCATCCATCTTCGGGCAGGACACGTGGTCACAGATCAACATTTCACTAACCAAGAAGTCAAGGGAAGGAAGTTCTCTATCCTTCCAAATCGTGAAATGCGAAATGGAGAAATGATATGAGCCATTGGATCGAGAATTGATCGGGGACATATGTGTGGAAAAATATTAGAGCACCACAAAGACTCCATTTCGGAGTTTCACAGACCGGGAAATCAAAGATCAAAGGAACATTAACCTTTGAAGTAGAAAACCCTGAAATCCTGAAAGGCGAAAGATCAGAGCATGTCGAGACTCTTCAACACAAGAGTCCCAAAGTTGCGAAATGCAAAACGCCAAAATCCCAAAATAGGCACACCAACAAGGAGTTTCGCAGACCAGGAAATAACTCCATTTTGAAGTCCCAAATACTGAGAGTTGAAGTGTCGAAATACTTCACCATAGGAGTGCAGAAATGCCAAAACGCTGAAATGTGAAACAAGGAAATACCGGATCTTTGATCCGACTCCATTTCAGAACTTCGAATACTGGGAGTTGGAGGATTTAAGCACCGAGACTCTTCACCACAAGAGTCTCGAAACGACGAAATGCGAAACACCAAAATGTCATTGATCCGACTCCATTTTGGAGTTTTGGATACCAGAACTTGGAGTGGTCGAGAACTCTCACATCAAGAATGTCGAAATTGTGATATGCAAAATCATGAAGAGATCTGGACCATCGAATCATCAAGAGTGTGGACCATTGATCCAAATCCATTTCGAAGGTTCAAATACTGGGAGTTGGAAAAGTCAAGAGTTGAGACTCTTCATCAAAGGAGTTCTGAAGTGCCGAAATGCCAAATCGCCAAAATGTGAAACGAAAAAATACCTGACCGTTGATCTGACTTCATTTCAGAGTTTCGAATACCAGGAGATGGAGGAGTTAAGACTCGAGACTCTTCATCACAAGAGTCCCAAAGTGCCGAAATGTGAAATTGTGAAATGCAGTTTTGAATAAGTCTTGGTCACCGTCAGTGGTCACATCATCGTAGAGATGTAGAGAAGAGCTCGAAGAGATAATCTCCTTTTTTTGGAGTTTTGGGGATCAGGAGTTGGAAGAGTCAGAGTGACTTGCAACAAATTCGTGAAATGCGAAATTGTGAAATGAAGTTTCGAATAAGGATGTGGACACAGCCAGTGGTCACATCTACGAAAGATGGAGGAAGGAGCTAGAGGAACCAAGCTCCATTTTGGGGATCGTGACTTGGAGTGTCGAGACACTTGATCACACAAATGCCAAATTTCTGAATGCCAAAATGGTGAAATGTCTATGTAGCCGGTGGTCATCGTCGGTGGTCACGTAAGTGGAAGGAGCTAGCATAGCTACGCTCCATTTCATGGTTCGCACTGTAATTGCTAGAAACCACTAATGGTTTTTGCTAGAGGACTCAAAGAGACTTTTTTGTGATTATGAAAGGAGAGGAAGAGTCTCAAGGCATCTGCCAGTGGAATGAAGACTGGTCATAGAGGAGATTGGCAGATGGAAGAGTGTCGAATCCTATAAATACAACAGAGAGGTTGAGATCGACTGTAACAGAGAAGACAAAGAGTCTCAACTATAAGAGAGGTGAAGGAATATCGACATAACACCCAGTGATGATGGACGCATGGGTTTAACTGCCAGAGAAGCTGAAGAGTCATAATGATGATCAGGCAGAGCACTCACTGTGAAGAGCATGCAAAAGCATTGCACATAGACCATGCACAAGGTGCATAGAGACTATAAGAATGCAAAACAAAGAAGAGATAGGAGTTGTTGTTGTTGAGCATGAGTCAAGTGTGTAGAATGAGGCAGAGTGCAACAACTGAAATGCACAGGAGAGGAATGGTGCATTGAATGGACATGGAACACAGAGCATAAAAGGCAGAGCCACATAAAGCACAAGGTATGTGTGCAGTAAGATAGTGAGACAGTAAAGGAAGGCTAAGGTGCTCTTGTAGAGAAAAAAAAAAGATCAAAATATGCAAGAAGATGCAGACAGAGAGACACTGATACAGGAGAGCAAAGCAGCATAGCAGAACAGTGATAATCCTAGTAAGCCAATGATAAATATTGTATCACTATGATAAATTTATATATAGAAAACTTTATATGTTAGGGTGGAAGGGAGGTGATAGGGATATTTATTGTCCTCAGAGGTTCAAGTGGGTTCTTGAACACAGGGAGTTGTAGCATCCATTTGGTTACAGCCACATAAACTAGGGTGGCAGGGTGGTGCAAGGGAGAACTATTTTTCTCTGTTATACAGGTTGGTGCCTGTGTGACTGGAAGTTGGTGCTTCCATCCAGTTGGTGTTGGAACACTTAGGGAGTTGGTGTTTCCTTCTAATGGGTGCTAGAGAAACCAGGGAGTTGGTGCTTCCTTCTAGTGGGTGCTAGAGAAAACAGAGAGTTGGTGCTCTCAGCAAGTTGCAGCTTTCAAAATAGAGGTTGTAGCCTCACAATGAGTTGGAGCTCATATGTATGATAATGTAGAGAATGTAAAGATTAGTTATCATATAAAGAAGAAGAGGTTTTTACCCTTTATGGGTTTCCTTAGGAAATATTTGTCTCTGTGTATCTCATATGTGTGAATGATGATGAATGTACTATTACTTACTTCCCTGCATTATTGTGGTTGTGATTGAGTGCTCTGTAAAGAGTTTAAAATAAGAATAATTGTTTAAGCAAGGTTAAAACTGATTCACCCTCCCCCCCCTCTCAGTTGTCCAACAATTGGTATCAGAGCCGACCCCTTTTATCTAAGGGTAGATCCTGGAGATTAAACATGTCAAGTCATGAAGGGACTTCAGTCACTAAGCCTCCTTTGTTTAATGGAACAAACTTCACCTTTTGGAAGGTTAGAATGAGAACATACCTAATGGCCTTAGGTGCTAATGTTTGGGATGTAGTAGAGACTAGATACATAAAGCCTGTTGTGCTAGCTTCCAAGGATGATAAGTTAGAATTTAGCTTTAATTCTAAGGGAATGAATGCTATCTTGAATGGACTTGCAGAAGCTGAGTTTGTAAAGGTGATGCATCTTCAAACTGTCAAACAAATGTGGGACAAACTCATTAGCAGTTATGAAGGTAATGAGAAGGTAAAATATGCCAAGCTTCAAACCTACAGAGTATAGTTTGAAAAGCTACAGATGAAAGAAGATGAAACCATTGGGAAGTATTTTCTGAGAGTTGAAGAACTAGTAAATGCAATGAAATCACTTGGTGAAAAAATTGAGGAACCCTCCTTAGTTCAGAAAATTTTGAGATCTCTTCTAGATAGGTTCAACCCAAAGGTCTCAGCTATAGAAGAAATAAATGATATAAAGACTTTGGCTTTTGATCAACTTCTAGGAATGTTGACTGCATATGAAATGAGGATAGTTATAGATAAACCCACCTCTAGAGAAGCATCATTTAAAGAAGATAAGAATGAAGATTCTGAGCCTAATGAAATTGAAGAAAAATTTGTGAGAAGACTAAAGAAAGGATCAGGAAAGTACCAAGGTAAGTTGCCCTTCAAATGTTTCAACTATGGAAAAATAGGTCAATTCACAAATAAATGTTCACACAAGAAACATGATCAGAACTTTGAAGGTGAAAAGAAGTTCAAATCCAAAAGATTTGATAAAAAGAAAAGTTTATGTGTAAACAATGATGACTCCTCAGAAGACACCGATAGTGACTCTTCCTGTGAAGATAAGGTAAATGACTTCATGCTTATGGCCAAAGAAGATTATGATAATAAAAGCACAGGTAGTGAGGCTAATCAAGAAGAAGTTGTGGTTTATTTGAAAGGAGAACTGATCAGTGCATTGGAAGAGATTGACAGACTCAAAATTAAAAACATAAAGAAAAAACAATTGTTGATACAGTTTGAGAAAGACAGTAAACAGCCTGATGAAGACTTTGTCCTGCTAAAAGTGGAATTAGAAGAGGCAAATAAAATCGACGACATTCTGAAACAATAGTTATCAAAAAAGAAGGCAAGATGTAAAGCTCTGGAAGAAGAAGTAGTGAAGACTAGGAAAGAGTTGGAGAAGTTTCAAGCCTTGTATCATCAGAATCTGTCGAGTATCAAAGCCTCAGAAGGATTAGCCACCATTCTGAATCATCAAAGGAATCCAAAGTTGAAAACAAGTTTGGGTTATGAAGAGGGATGAAGTAGTGGCCATCCAAGCAATAGAGACTTCATCAAGTTTGTCAAATCTACAACCAATGATGACAACAAACCTGTAGAAACAAAGGAAGATAATCAACCAGCCAGGAGGACTAAAGAAGAAGGTGCCAGAAATAAATCTGTAGAACAAGGAAATAGTACACTCCCTGCTCAAGGAAATCATCAGCATGGAAGAAATCGATTTTCTCAAAGAAGACAACCATTTTCCAGGTACAAAGAATTTTTCTATGGATATTGTTTCTACTGTTCTAACTTTGGTCACAAAGATGTAAATTTTTCCTTAAGACTTAGACATGAGATATTAAGATTTCCAAGGAATAAATATCTGCCACAACAAAGAATGATACAAACAAGTAACAAACCATCACAGATTGCAAATTGCCAAATTAAGTCTAGAGACATGCAACTGAGGAGGTCAAGAAATAATAAATAGTCAATGAGTAGACAATGCTGCAACAATAACTTTGACCTATTGAACAATGAGATTGAATTCTATAATTGTCACAACTTTGGCCACAAAGCTGAAAACTGCCATCTTAAGAATTACAAAGTAGATCCAAGAATAAATTTCTTAGATAGAAAGGCCAGCACATGGAAAAGGAAAGATAGTGAAAAATATGGTCTAGCACTTTCAAATAAAAAACAAAAGGTCTCTGGGAATATAGACAGTGGATGTTCCAAGAACATGACTGGAGACAAGGATAAGCTTCTGCTTATAAGTAAAATCAAAACAGGAAATGTGAACCTTGAAAATGATGAACTAGGTGAAAACAAGGATAAAGGGATGGTGAGTTTAAGTAATGAAAAAAAAGATTCTCAGGATGATCTTCCTATAGATGGGATGAAACATAATTTGCTCAATGTAAATCAAATATGTGATAGAGGATGTAAAGTAGTGGTCAATTCCAAAGACTGTAAGATAAATTCTGTAAACTCAGGACAAGTGGTGGCTAAAATCATAATGACAGACAATAATTTTGACATTGAATCCTCCCATGCAAGTAAAGAAGAAGATTCAGATACAATAAAAGAATGTTCAATTTGCATTTATCCCATGGAAGAAGTAGGAGAAGAATCATGTCATAAGCCAGAAGAAGAAGTTTTGAAGGTTGAGAAGTCAAACACCCAAAGCAAGTTCCTAAATAGCTCCATGGCCCTGGATAAGCTCTTGGATAGTCAGAGATCACCAAATGACAAATTTGGCATTGGATACAACAAGGAAGAAATCAATACTCCTAAGAAACCTGATACAGGTCCTTCATCCGTGAAAAAGAAAAGCAGGTATGAGAGTGGTTGTAGCGGTTTTTTCTTGTGATTGAATATGGTCATAAAAGCCTTGGATTGTGTGCATCATGGAAGAAAAATGAAATTGCAGTAATAGAGATCAATGAGAATCAATGGGGAGATCCAAGGGTTGTTTGAAAAGTATGAGCTACAATTATGCAGTGGTTTAGTAGGACAACAACATTCAAAGCAGCAACATTCTGTTGTACAAAATTATATACATGACATTCTGTAGAGATAACAAGAAGAAAGACCTTGTCAGGAAAAGTAATCCTTTTAGAAACAAAGGAGGAAAACCATCTAAGGCAGAGAGAGAATAGTGACAGGGGGGAGTCATCCAGTTATGAGAAGGAAAGGTTGTTGAAGGAGTCCTAGTAAGAGAGGTGAGCAATATTGAGTATTCTACAAAGGATACAACAGAAGATGAAGATGAATAGGTCCAAGAATCAGAAGTTGGGTGTCATCCCATCTCACACCTAAGAGAGTCCATCATGTTAGGGGGACTTTGTATTGATTGAATATCTGATACCTCCGAAAAATATTGCAACAGCTCAGGGGGAGCGTGTTTTCTTTGACATTGATGTCAAAGGGGGAGAAAAGAACGTGTTTGGGTGCCTTTGTTGTCATCAATGCCAAAGGGGGAGATTGTTGGTATGTTTTACAGGAAACATATGCATGTCATTGATGGAAAGTACAACAATGATGATGGCTTGAGTATAGGTACAATGTGCCATGTGGGCACCGGAAGTATTTTGGGGAGACACAGCAGAGAAATCTCATGAAGACCAGAATAGATAGCGTAGAGGTGCATGCAGAGTGCAAAGTGTTCTTGTCATTGATGGAAAGATCAGAGTGTGCATTAATGGAAAAAAAGGAACATGTAAGCTCAAGAGGAGAAGCACAGAGTCGCACGCAGTGCGTAGGTATACACCAGGGACGAGGTTAACTCATTGCCAAAGCTCAAGAGAGATAGCATACTCAGGATCTCAGGCAGATCAAAGGTTGAGGCCTTTGACACTAAGAAATTCTTCCAAGTCAAGAGGATGCATAAGCTCGAGAGGAGAAGCGACAGTGATAGTTGGATCCCATTCAAAATTCTCGATGACCGTCATATCTGAACTCAGATAGGATGAGCGCATAGATGGAGGACAAATCTCGGGCGTTAGATTCGAGCACAGGGTCTAACCATCGTTGGATCCAGGAGAACATGCACATTATTTAAAGTGCAAAGTGAAGTGGGCTTACAAAATCCCGAAAGAAGGAGGACTGTCCATCTTCAGGCAGGACAGGTGGTCACAGATCAACATTTCATTGACCAAGATGTCAAAGAAAGGAAGTGCTCTATCCTTCCAAATCGCGAAATGCGAAATGGTAAAATGATATGAGCCATTGGATAGAGAATTGATTGGGGACAGACGTGTGGCAAAATATCAGAGCACCACAAAGACTCCATTTCGGATTTTCGTAGACCGGGAAATCAAATATCAAAGGAACATTAACCTTTGAAGTAGAAAACCCTGAAATCTCGAAAGGCAAAAGATCAGAGCATGTCAAAGACTCCATTTCGGAGTTCTGGATACTGAGAAATTGAGAAGTCAAGATTCAAGATTCTTAAACACAAGAGTCCTGACGTCGCGAAATGCGAAACACCGAAATCCCGAAATAGGCACACCAACAAAGAGTTTTGCAAACTGGGAAATAACTCCATTTTGGAGTCCCGGATGCTGGGAGTTGAACTGTCGAAACACTTCACCACAGGAGTGCAGAAATGATGAATCGCCGAAATGTGAAACAAGGAAATACTGGATCTTTGATCCGACTCCATTTCGAAACTTCGGATACCAGGAGTTGGAGGAATTAAGCACGGAGACTCTACACCACAGGAGTCCTGAAATGGAAAAATCCGAAATGTTGTTGATCCAACTCCATTTTGGAGTTTCAGATACTGAGACTTGGATTTGTCAAGAAATCTCACATCAAGAATGCCAAAATCGTGATATGCGAAATCACGAAGAGATCTAGACCGTTGAATCATCAAGAGTGAGGACCATTGATTCGACTCCATTTTGGAGGTTCAGATACCGGGAGTTGGAAAAGTCAAGAGTTGAGACTCTTCATCAAAGGAGTCCTGAAGTGCCGAAATGCTGAATCGCCAAAATGTGAAATGAAGAAATATCAGACTGTTGATCTGAATCCATTTCAAAGTTTTAGATACCAGGAGATGGAGGATTCAAGACCCGAGACTCTTAATCACAGGAGTCCCGAAGTCCCGAAATGCGAAATTGCAAAATGCAGTTTTGAATAAGTCTTGGTCACCATTGGTGGTCACATCATTGTAGAGTTGTAGAGAAGAGATCAAAGAGATAATCTCTTTTTTACAGAGTTTCGGGGATCGGGAGCTGGAAGAGTCAGAGTGACTCTCAACAAATTCACGAAACACGAAATTGTGAAATGCAATTTCGAATAAGGTTGTGGACACAGCCAGTGGTCACATTTGTGGAAGATGGAGGAAGGAGCTAGAGCAACCAAGCTCCATTTCGGGGATCGCAGCTTGGAGTGTCAAGACACTTGATCACACGAATGCCGAAATGGTGAAATGTCTATGTAGCCGGTGGTCACCGTCGGTGGTCACGTAAGTGGAAGGAGCTAGCATAGCTAGGCTCCATTTCAAGGTTCGCACTGTAACTGATAGAAACCACTGATGGTTTCTAATAGAGGACTCGAAGAGACTTTTGTGTGATTGCGAAAGGAGCGAAAGAGTCTCAAGGCATCTTCCAGTGGAATGAAGACTGGTCATAGAGGCGACTGACATATAGAAGAGCGTTGAAGCCTGTAACTGCAAAAAAGAGGTTGAGCTTGATTGTAACAGAGAAGATGAAGAGTCTTGACATTAGGAGAGGCAAAGGAATCTCGGCATAACACCCAGTGATTATGGATGCATGGGTTTAACTGCTAGAGAAGCTGAAGATTAGTAATGATGATCAGGCAGAGCACTCCCTGTGAATAGCATGTAGAAGCATTGTGCATAGACCATGCACAAGGTGCACAGAGACTATAAGAATGCAAAAAAAAGAAGAGATAGGAGTTGTTGTTGTTGAGCATGATTCAGGTGTGTAGAATGAGGCAGAGTGCAACAGTTGAAATGCACAAGAGAGGAATGGTGCATTGAATAGACATGGCACATAGAGCATAAAAGGCAGATTCACAGAAAGTGCAAGGTATGTGTGCAGAAAGATAGTGAGACAATAAAGGAAGGCTAAGGTGCTCTTGTAGAGAAAAATAGAAGATCAGAAAATGCAAGAAGATGTAGACAGAGAAACATTGATACAGGGAGCAGCATAGCAGAAAAGTGATAAGCCTGGTAAGCCGTACTAGGGAGGATTTTTTTCCTCAGAGGTTCAAGTGGGTGCTTGAACATATGGAGTTGTAGCTTCCATCTAGTTGCAACCAGAGAAACTAGGGTGGTAGGGTGGTGCAAGGGAGAACTGTTGTTCTCTATTATACAGGTTGGTTCCTGTGTGACTGAAAGTTGGTGCTCCCATCGAGTTGGTGCTGGAACACTTAGGGAGTTGGTACTTCCTTCTAGTTGGTGCTAGATAAACTAGGGAGTTGGTGCTTCCTTCTAGTGGGTGCTAGAGAAAACAAAGAGTTGGTGCTCTTAGCAAGTTGGAGCTTGAAAAACAGAGGTTGTAGCCTCACAATGAGTTGGAGCTCATATGTATGATAATGTAAAGAATGTAAAGATTACTTATCATATAAAGATGATGAGGTTTTTACCCTTTATGGGTTTCCTCAGGAAATATTTGTCTCTGTGTATCTCATATGTGTGAATGATGCTGAATGTACTATTGCTTACTTCCCTGCATTATTGTGATTTTCATTGAGCTCTCTGTAAAGAGTTGAAAATAAGAATAATTGTTTAAGCAAGGTTACAACTGATTCACAACCCCCCCCCCCCCCCTCTCAGTTGTCCAACAATAAGAAGGAGGAGGACAAGCAGAGAATTTAGATTGAATGCCAATATTGAAAATTTCAACATGGGAGATGTTATATTGGACATAGGATTTGAAGTAAATGTCTTACCAAAGAAGACATGTAAATGCATGGGAGATCCAATGTTAAGCTAATCACCAGTTCAACTGAAGTTATCAAACCAACACAAAGTTCTACCAATTGGGAGGTTGAAAGGAGTGATAGTAGATTTGGATGGAGTGTGCACTAAGGCATATTTCAAAGTCATTGAAATAGTATATGGCACAACACCATATCCCACATTGGTTGGAATGTATTGGGAGTTTGATAATCAGGCCATAATTAATTTGAAGACAAGGAAAATGACATTTGATTCATGGGAATACCTATTCATTGCACCCTTGGACCAATTTGAATCTAAAATATTTGTGGAACCGAACTATCTAGATTTAGAAGAAATCAACCAGTTGTATAGAACCACCGCATGCACAAAATATTACATTAATCCAACTGAAGATGGGGTAATCAGCTGGAGAAGTATCACCTCATGTGATTCTTATATAGATACAAGACTAGATAGTTGGAAGTAATTCCTACATGAGATATATACAAGAAGGTGCACAAGAATAGACTGCGTAGTAAGATGGGTGGGTACAAAAATCAGAGAACCTCCTAGTTTTCATGGCATAAATGAATTAGAAAATTTCCTCATGAAATATGAGGAGGAAGTATTATATAATCAGAGTATATTATCCCTATATATCCCACTTAAGGCTACACCTGCAATATGGTGGGGTGCGGATAAGGAAAACATATAGGACTGGTATAAATGCAAAAGATTACTGCGCATCAGATTGGACGCAGAGCATAAGAACAATGAAATACAGAGGTATGCTGGAAAAGGAACACCAGAAGAACACTTGGAAAAGTGAAGAACACTATGGAATATGACACCACCAGAAGAATGGCCACATTACTTCATTCACAACTTGGAAGGAATCCCATAAAAATAGTATGTAGACCAGGAACTGCACAGAGATACCACTGAATGGATAGTCTTGCAGCAAAACTTCATAGCAACCTTCTCATTTGAAAGTGAGAACCCCAAAATTTATTCATCCTTGAAGTAGATAAGAGGAATGATATTTGTTGATGAACCATAATTATAACTCATGATAGGGTATCGACAATAGAGCAGACAGAGTGTCAAATAATTACTATCATGCTATCATGTGGAAGAAGAAACACCAAATGAAGATGATCTGTGAAATACCCAAATTACATAAATAGAAGGGGAAATAAAGGTGGAAGGGCCCTCTCTAGAGTAATAAGAATGTTTTGCACAGATTAAAGTGAAGAAGGTCAATATTAGGACAAATGATAACCCAAAGATAAACAGTATTAGGGACTACTGGGATGCACAAACAATGGACAGGATAACAAATTTACTACATGTGTACAATGACATGTTCCCAATGAACTTCACCGAAATGAAAGGTATAGACGAAGAGCTAGGTGATATGAAGATACCTCTTAAACTTGAGTCAATACTTGTCAGACAGAGGCCCTACAGACTAAACCCAATAAACAAGTAGAAAGTTAGAGAAGAAATTGACAGGATGCTGGAAGAAGGGATCATAGAACGAATAGAAGAAACAGAATGGATAATCCCTATGGTAGTTCAAGAGAAGAAGCAAGGAGGAATCAGGATATGTGTCAACCTGAGGAAGTTGAATGATTCTTTCCTACATGACCCTTTTCCTACCCATTTTATTGGTGAATTCCTAGATAATGTGGGAGGTCATGAAGCATATTCATTCACAGATGGATTCTCAAGCTACCACCAAATAAAAATATCTCCAAAAGACATGTATAAGAATAAATTTTCCATGGAATGGGGATCCTATCAATTCACAGTCATTCCTTTTGGACTGAATAATGCACCAACAATATTCGCAAGAGTAGTCATAGCTGCATTCAAAGGATTCATCCATTAGTTTTTAGAAGTGTACCTGGATGATTGGATAGTATACAGTCTGTTGAAAGACCATGTAGAGGTGTTAAGGCTAATGTTGGAAAGATGTATGCAATGCAAGATATCCCTGAACATTAAGAAATTCATATTTGGGACACCTTTTGGAGTTTTATTGGGTCATATAGTATGGAAACAGGGTCTAATAGTAGATCCTGCAAAGATTGCAATAATTGTGAATTTTCCACCACCAAAATCAGTGTGACAGTTGAGAGACACATTGGGACATACAAGTTATTACAAAAAATTTATAAAAGGGTATGCGCATATCACTGTGCCGATAGAGAAAATTCTCAAGAAAGATATCATATTTCAGTGGGATGAGGACTTCTAGGAAGGTTTGGACACCTTGAAAGAGAAGATGGTCACAACACCTATACTAGTATTCCCAGATTGGGAAACAATATTTTAGGTGCATGTAGATGCATCAGCCATAGCACTTGGAGCTATTCTAGCACAGCCCGGAGCAAGGGAGTTAGACCATCTCATAGCATTTGCAAGAAGGAAACTGTCAAACTCAGAGAATAACTACAATGCTATAGAAAGAGAAGGCCTGGAAATGGTATATGCACTACATAAGTTCAAGAACTATTTAATTGGAAAACATTTGAAGAAGTTCAAAGACTATTCTGGCCTCAAGTACGTAGTCAACAAGTGAACATTGGGGGGGGGGGGGAGAATTTGTATATGGTTATTGCTATTTCAATAATTTGACTTTGAAGTAATAGTCAAACCAAGGAAGTTGAATGCAGGGCCTGATCATTTATCAAGGGTCACCAATGGAGAGGAACGTACAAACATAGAGGATAACTTCCCTAACGCACAGTTATTTTTAGTCTAGGTAGTTGACAAATACTTTGCTGACATTATTGAATATTTGAGTACAAGGATTGCACCACAGGAGTTTAACACCATGCAGAATAAAAATTTGGTTGTCAGAGCTACAAAATATCAATTGATTGTAGGACACTTGTACAAAATGGTTCAGACAACATTTTGATAAGATGTGTATTAGAGCATGAAATACCTATAATATTAGCAGAATCCCATGAAGGAATAGTCAGAGGACATTATGTAGGCAAAGATACTACACATAAGGTATTGCGTACAGGATTATGGTGGCCAACAATTGATAGGGATGCAAAGGAGTATTTACAGAGATGTGATTCCCTTCAAAGGGTTGGTAAACCTAATAGAAGGGATGAGATTCATTTAAAACCACAAGTAACGTTGCAGGTATTTGAAAAATGAGAAATAGACTTTTTGGGACCAATTAAACCACAACAAAAGAGGTTAGGAGCAAGGTATATCATTACCGCAAAAAAATATTTAACAACATGGGAAGAAGCAACACCAATCAAAGATTGCAGTGCAGAAACAACAACACACTTCTTTTTTGATCAAGTGATCACTAGATTTGGATGTCCAGGGATTTTGATGAGTGACCAAGGTACTCACTTCATCAACAACACTATAAAGGATATGACTGAGGAGTTTGAAGTCTATCATCAGAAGAGTACACCATACCACCCTTAAGAAAATGGAATAGTAGAAGCCTTCAAAAATACCTTGGAGAATTCCTTAACAAATATATGCAATGTTAACAGGGATGATTGGTATTTGAAATTACAAGTAGTACTATGGGCATACAAAACTACATGTAAAAAGTTGACAAGACATACACTATTCAGGATGGTGTATCGACAAGAAGAAGTGGTACCATTGGAATTTCTGGTACCTAGTCTACACATCGCAACCATTACTAACATGACAGAACATGGCACATTAGAATAAAGGATAAGTCAACTCATGGAGATGGAAGAGGATGGGATCCCAGCAGGATTTCACCAGGAAGTAAAAAAAGCCAGAGACAAAGCTTGGCATGACAGACATATCAAGAAGAAAATTTTCAAGGAAGGAAACTTAGTCTTTCTATATGAAAACAAATTCTTTCAACATTTGGGTAAGTTTAGAATGCATTGGCTAGGGTCATATGAAGTCCAACATGTCACAGATGGAGTATTTGTGTGACTAAAGGATCTAACATGAATACAATTAAAGGGAATGATCAATGGGAGCTGATTGAAGCTGTACAGGGAAAATCAACCTCACCAAGTATAAATAGGGACAATGCAGTAAGGAAAGTATGTATATAGTGTACCATAGTATATACTAGACAGAAAAATGATAAAACGAAACAAAAAGAGAAAAAGGAAGAAAAACAAATACAAAACTACAAACGATAGAAATACAAAAACATAGAAAAAGTTGTGTGCAAGAGTTATCGTGCCATATATTAGAATACAATGTGCAATAAAAGGTAAACTTGGTGCAAATGCATGGAAACAGAGAAAAATGATCATGGAAAGGTCTATAAAGGACAAAAAATGCACAATTATTCAACACTTAGCAAATTTTGAGCTCAGAGAAATTAGAAGAATTTGTGCCCTAATTTTGAAATCATTATCATAGCCAACCAAGCTTACCATAGTTGCATAGGATGGCTCCACTGAAGTCAGGCTTGTTATGATAGTTTATCTGGGTCACTCAATAAGGTTAGAGGAACAAGGAAACAATACAACCCGAGACCATAATTGAGCTCGAGGATGTGACCATCTCGGAGCTAGAGTCTAGTAGCCTGAAGTGGGTTGAGGAAGAGCTCGCTACAACATAGCGAGGAGAGGTAGGGAAAAGCTCTGGGGTCAGGAACAGGGTTTCAAACCATAACCCTGAGGATATTGCAAGATCGACTGACACAGATGAACCAAGATCACCCCAGTCATGAGAAGAAGTCATGGTTGAGGACATAACAGACCGACCAAACTCACCTAGGGATGAGGAGGGCACAAAATTCATCAAGGCAAGAACATCCATGGTGGGTGTTAGTCACCATTTTTTTTTTTATGTGAAATCAATATTTTAGGATCTAGCGAGATGCTAAAGCAGTTTGGAAAGCCTGATAAACTAGAAAAGAGGCTAAATATGGCAGGAAATAGCTAAATCTGGTAGGAGTGCTAAGCTGATGGGGCCTGACGCATCGTGGATCATGAACTCTCAAGATCAATAGTCGAGGAATATTTTGGGGAGGGGAAGCTTCATGTGGGTTAATTTTGGAGAGCGGGCGAAAAATTGAAACCATGGTTTGCGTTCAGGGTTACATGGCGCCACCACATGCATTTCAGGGTGAAAAGTGGGTTGCCCAAACCACTTTCTCATGCCCCCGAAAAGAGGAAAAGTATAAAAGGGAGGTTGGTCATTTATTTTATTCTATTTTGAATGTTGGACCATTAAAAACTTGGCGCGACCACCATATTTCAATTGCATCTCAACAGTACACCAAATGCACGCCATTTGTACTCATTTCTAGGTATTTTTCATCACAACCATTGATCCTATCACAACCTTAGTAACAGAACAAGATCCCGTGGAGAATGAAGAAACCCTAATTTACTGAGATTCAGATGTTTTTGACACCAAGATCACTATATATCCTATATCTTTGTCCAGAAGAAACTTGTCAGATAAAGTAGGAAGGTGTATATCGTTCCTTGAAGCAATCCAAGCCACCATATTCCCTTATGCTGTCGAAATATCTTTCCCTTTTCCCTAATTTATAGTTTGGTGTGTCGAACAATATTCCCATGAAGAAAGAGTTGTCTTGAATAATTGATTGTCTAAGGTCATGTGTATGGTAGAGAGTCTATCAATTCGAGAGTCCCTTGGTATGCCAGAGTATTTTTTCGCAATTTCCAAACCTTTCAATGAAGAAAATCTAGTTAGGTTATATAGAGAATGTCCATCAGAAGTCCAAGATCTATTTTTACAGACAATTGTCAATCCTAAACATTTTTTAGAAAGTTTGTCTTTAACAATGAATGTGAATATAATGGTTATTGAAGTCCAATGGGTCTACTCCCTTTTGAGTCAATTTTTAGGTCTAGACAATGACAAATATGTAGTCGAAGTCATGCTCAGTTTTATTTTGAAATTTTTTAAGTCAGAGTCTGGTCTATCAGTGTGTATCATTTTTGATCAATTCACAGTTGATAACATCCATAAACAACTAGTGAATTTTCTCTCTCTAAGACATTTAAGATACTACACCTATCTGTTGAATATTTTCCTGGAAAACAATAAGAGATAATTTCCTAAAGAAACATTTGTTTCAACTGAATGTAAAAGGATTACACTGCTTATATTCATAAACAAAGTTATGTCCAGAGTTTATAGTTTGATTTTCAATACCATCCCACCTAGAGTTTAGGATGACATGAGGAGCTATCTACAGCCAAATCTTGAGAATAGAGTGGGGTATTGGGTACTATTCATGCACTCAACAGTAATATGGGTTTATGGTTATCATGAATCCTCTCATCTATTGCCAATTTTTCTGACCCCTAGAATATTTTCCCTTGAATTGATTAGATAAAGAATTATATATGAGATATATCATTTCCTGAAGTTGCACAAAGCCTCCAACCTCAAGTTCCCTTTTATCATTGGCCCCTTCATTATAAAATACAGATCATGTTTATCTCAAGTTCAAGAAAATATCAAAGAGTTTGGTTTTGCACGGCTACAGGGAAGAAGATATGATCCACACCAAATCATATCCAAGATAATATTGATGAACAAAGAGGCCCCTTATGAGGATGAACGGGTTGAGGTTTTTGATAAACTAGAAAATCTAGAAGTCTGTGTTTATATGGAAGCAATCTTGAAACCAACTCAAACACAACAAATGGAGGCAACCCTGCAACAAAGCCAAATACAACAAGCTTCTCATAAATCAATAGTAAAAGTTCCTAAGATAAGTGTTTATAGCAAGAGAAGTAGTTCAGAAGCCCTGTGCATCAGTGATCAACAAAATTCCCCAAAGAAGATGAAGATTACACAGTCTCCACAGATTGTGGATTTAGAAGAGGAAGAGCCCAGAGAACAAGTAAATCTAGATACGGGCAAAAGTGGCACTAGCACTATATAGGTTGAAAAGGAAAGAAAAATCCAAAGTGAAGGCAGCTCAAGAACCTTTAACATCAAAAAATATATCTTTGATAGAACATTTGAGACAATTTATCAATCTAAAGAGGATTTGGCAAAACAATATGCTGATAAGGGAAACATAGATCTGGGTGAGATGAGGGATTTAGTCCCTGAAGTGGAAAACATTTCTCAGCATAAGTATTCTTTGTTCACAATAAGAGCTATTGAAAATAGGAGATTTAAAATTTTAGTTGTATATGTAGACAAAGTCTCCAAGATAAAGATAAGATATGACAACATCAGTGCTCCAGACAAGGTCAAATTTCATAAGCATCCCAGTGATATGTTGTATTCTGATTATTTGAGTTTAAGCTTAAATAATTAAAAGATGTCAACTTATGCAATGAAATTATAAGGGAAGTTGAGGTAGGAAAAATCATCTAGTAGATCTTGGCAGACCCAGGTCAAGAGGCTAGAATCTGAAGGCCCCCAAGGGTTGAAAACCTCATTGGATGAGAAAGATAAATTAATTCAAATTTTGAAGAAGAAACTGAAAATTTCTTCTACAGAGCATCCACAAACAACAAGATTGGTTTCTCTATAATAGGAAAAGGAAACACTTCATCAAGAGGCATTGGACTACAAGGATATGGTGTTGCAGCTAGAAAAAGAAAAGGTGAAGTGGTCACAAGAGCAGACCAAATTGCTAAACAAGTTTGTAGTTGTACCTCCGACTGTAGAAGCTAGGTCAAACAATGAAGGACCTGTCCAATCTATGTCACAAGTTATCTTGAAAGAAGGAGAAATCAAAGGGCTAAAAGGAAGAATAGATAAATTGAAGCAAGAGATGAAGGCAAAGGATTAAAGAATGGATTAATTTCAAAAGGAGAATGAAGTCTTGTAGGAATGGATAGATAAATTGAAGATGATATTGAGAGGAAAAGGCTTGTTGCAAGGGACAAGCATATCATATGGGACTCTATAGCTATTGAAGCTGCCAATTTCAGAGTATATTTGAATTTCATTAATGATAAAGACAACATAGCCATCACAACTAGAAGAAGGTGCACTGTTGTGAATGAAACTTTAGCAAAGAAACCATCAGAATGGGCCCAAAACGCCAAAAATCTAATCAACTCCATTCCTAATTCAGACCTTTAGACTATTGGAGTTAAAGACAAAACTACATTGATTATTTGGGACAAGAGGGTTATTTATAAACATAACCCATTGAAATCAGCCCAAACCAAGGCAACACATATGGAGCAAAGTGTGCAAGTGTTCAAGGATTTGTTTAAAGAATTGTTTATGAAATGAATTCCACCATTTTGGGATTGAAAGGGAAAATTGTATGATCAAGAAGAATACAATGCTCTCCTGACTCAGTGGAGAATGAATCACTCCAAGTTCTAAACCTTGGAGGAAAATCTGAAGGGAGCTACAATAGTGGAGCATCTGATTAGAGACTTTGAAATTTTGAATCGGTTCAAAGCAATCAAATTGGGACTACCAGTCATGTCATATGCTTCCTGCATTGACCTAGAGATCCTGATAAAGAAAATCATAGATTATGATATCCCTTCAAACTTGCAATGGAATGAGATAGTATAGCTCGGTAGGAAAAAATGTAGTTTTCCAGGGTCTAGTAGATGATGGCTAGATGTCACTGAAGATGGAAGATCATGTGGAAGACCAGAGAAGAACAAGTGGAAAATAATGGGATTGAAGTGCCAGAGGAGTCGGAATCTGGATCAAGAAATGTTCCTTGCTAATCATTGTAAAGGGTTTCAAAAACTGAAATGTTTCTTTTAATCATTGTAAACGGTTTAAAAAAACAAAACATTTCATTTTAATCATGGTAATCGATTTCATACCGAAGAAACTTGGCTTGTATAGATATTAAGAGTTTCAAATGTATTAGGGGTTGGAAGAAGTGAAAGGGCACGATTTTAGCTATTTGGAACTTGAATGTAATTTTCTGAAGCTGAATAGAATACACATGTAGATGTCTTGAAGTTCCCATGAAAATATTCTAATGGTGGTGGTCTGAGTTTTGTTTCCTCTCATTGTATGTATTTCCTGTACTTATGATTTCATTTACATTGTCTTATGTTTAAATTGTATAGTTGAAGGCCCATAATTAATCATGTGATGCTCTTAGATTCAACAATTTAAACTATGTTAAATTATTCCTAACTAAGTCAGAATTCATTTATTTAATTCTGATACAATTATATGTTTTTACTTTCTTATTACACTCTACAAATTTACAATTTATAACCCATATTTATCGCCTCATTTAGCCTTTATCCTATGGAGAGTTTTATCGACCAGTCAATGCTTCCATTCATTTTCAAAATTTTGACTCCATATCCCTAAGTGTCCCTCCCCTTCCTTGCCAGCAAAATTATAAAAAACCCTTCAAAGAACCAAAACCTAGCCATTGACTTGTTAAAGAAAACTCATCTATTAAAGACCAAGTGATAAGAAAGAGCCCTCTATGAGCTGAGTAGGCTAGTAACCAGATCTAAAGTGGTTTGTAGGTTACCTCTGTCATTTTTTTTTCAACCAAACAAATTTATAGAGTGCTAACATTCTGGTGTCGTTGTCGGGGATCGAAAGTGAAATATTCCCTAGGAAAGAATGACTTAAAGATTTTGATTTGATTCTTGAGGGTGACAGTGAATCAAACACCTTATTGGCTGAGATTAAGTTTTCCCTGGCGACTCCATCATAAAGAGACCAATAGCATAAAGTAGTTTGAGTAGGAAATCCTAGCTCCCAAGATAATTCATACCAAAAGAAATCCAGACCCAAAAGCAATAATCCTTGTGTCTGATCCTGGGAAAATGATACAAAAAATAAAAGAAAGGACAATAAGCCAAGTTTTTTGTCTATACTTAAATCTATCCTTGGCCAAAGATGGAGTAAAAATAATTGAAGACCCTGATTTTGATTTGAAATTTGAGCAAACTTTGTTCAGAACTAAATCTGAGTCTAGTTTGAATGAAATCATATTTGATGAGAAGAGGTTCCAATATTTAATTTTAGCTTCCTATATTAAACCTCATGTGATTCCTACTTAGAACCATCAATCACTTCAATTTCTTACTGCAACCATGACAACTAGGTTTTCCTCTCTTGTCCTACCTGCTCAGTTACATGATTTGCCCCAAGAATATAATTAGAGTATTAAGTTGTATGATGTTGAAGGAAATGGGTCAGCCCCAAAACACTTAGACTGGTTCAATGATTTTGTGGACCTAGAAGAAGTAGATTATGAAGATGCAAAAATGATGTTGTTTACACAAAGTCTTGCAGGAGAAGTCAGAAAATGGTTCAGATCTCTCCCAGCTTCAAGTATCCCATATTTTGAGGCCTTTGAAACAAGTTTTCTTGCAAAGTGGAGTGACAAGAAAAAACCCCTTCAGTTGCTAACCCAGTACAAGAACATGAGGAGGTCACTTGATGAAATAGTACAAGAGTTTTCAGCTAGATTTATGAAAGTTTACAATTCAATTACTACTAAAGTAAAACCTCCTCCTAGGGCTGCTCAACTTAGATATGTTGATTCCTTTGAAAGTGATTTTTCTTTATTTATTTATTTATTTTTATGCTGGAGGAATCGGCAACTGGGCCGGTCTCGTACTCGCGTGACACGGGGTCAATTCTGACCGCTACCACTATAACCTCCAGGTGCCATACGTATGCCCCTTCCGCAGGCACGGGTAAGTCGGGGGGATTTGAACTTGAAACCTCATCATACATAACATGCTATATCACGACACTTGCCAATTGAGCTGCCCCCCGGGGGCTGATTTTTCTTTATTATTAAGAGAAAGAAGATCCAATTCACTGGATGATATGATGAGAGATGTAATAGAAGTTTAAGTAAATCTAATGGCTCTAGGAAAGATCAAATATAATTATAACACAGACATGAACAAGTTTTAAGATAAGGAACAACCTTCCACCTCATAGTCATCAGAAGAGAGATTTGAGTTGATAATGAAGACCATGGAGAAAATCATGGAGAGGATGTCTTTAGATAATAATTCTAACACTAGAGAGTAGGCTGATGTTCCACCCAGGAATCAAAGGAGACCAACAGTTCCACAAATTAGACAAATATATCAAAGGAACTAGGGTGATCAACAAATAAGACCTTCTTTTCAAAATAATTATGTAAATGAAAATTTTGATGAAACTTTTGAAGACAATATGCATTGCTGTGATGGTGATGAAAAATAAGTGTTTTGACTAAATAAGAACATGATCATTTCATGGATGCAAATGAAATATTCATGCAAGATAATGATGAAAGGTTGTGTGTGGAAAAGGAATATTACCAAACAGGACTGCAGAATGCCATCATGCAATTCCAGAAACAATATAATCTTCAAAACAAAAAGGTTCCTACAAATCATCCAAAGGGAAGTCCTACCAAAGAATCTCAAAATAATACACCTTCTTCAATTCAACCTAAGAAGGAACCTGTTGCAAAGGATGTTATGGAGAAAGGAAAGAAGAAGGAAGAACCTCTAAAGAAAGTATCTGAACCAAGAAAGGAGACAATCATCAAAGAGGTAGAAAAAACCTCATCTTCCTTTAACTTTGAAAGTGAGATGGCCAAAATTAAAATATTTGTTCCATTCAATGAGTCGATAAAGAATAATGGATGTTGAAATCTAATCATTAAGATGGTCAATATGGAACAAAATTTTGATACTTTAAATATACAAGATGATCATCTTGCCATCTTGTTTGGCCCCCGTGTAGAGGAGAGTAGTGATGCGGGTGAGGTCCCTCCTTTCTATGTCAGTTTGAATATTCATGATATGACTTTGCATAATGGTATGTTAGATTCAAGAGCATCCCATAATATGATGCCCAAGGTGGTCATGGACCAATTGCGCCTGGACATTACAAGGCCTTGTAAAGACCTTTTCTCCTTTGATTCAAGGAAGGTGAAGTGCTTGGGCCTAATCAAAGATATGGTGGTATATTTGTCTCAAATTCCAGCAAAAAATATGGTCATGGATGTGGTGGTTGCTAATATCCTCCTAAATTTGGCATGTTGTTATCTAGGTCATGGGATGGAAATTTGAAAGGGACTTTGCAAATGGATATGTCATACACCACTATCCCTGTTTTTGGTCAAGATAGGAGGTAGTATAGGGAAGTATTTCTCAAATACATGGTCAGTAACAAATCCCATCCAAACAACCATCCCGTTTATTGTATGGAAATTGAGACTGGTTCTTCTATTTTATTTAATGATTTGAGTTTTGAAGAGGAGGTACCAAAGACTGATATAACTATCAAATACAAATCTGATAAACAAACAGAGGAAATTTTAGATCATCTAAACAATGTAGAAAAATAAATGTGGAATATGAGCTTTGATGGAGCTGTTAGTAGAGAAGGAGTAGGGGCTAGTGTATGGATTAAACCCCCCATATTAGGTACAAAACTATTTTCTTATAAGATTTATTTTAATTGCACAAATAACATGGTTGAATATGAGGCATTAGTGTTGGGATTGAAGACTTTGAAAGAAATGGGTTCTAGGAGGATAATTGTACATGGATATTCTGAATTGATTATAAATTAGATAAAGGGTATATATCAATAAAAGCATCCTAGATTAAGAGCCTATAGGAATATAGTGCTTTATCTTCTTGAAGAATTTCCAAAGTATAATCTTTCAGTGATTCCAAGTGGGTAGAATGAGATTGTTGATGCCCTGGCTACTTCAATCTCAATTTTCAAAATTCAATTTTTTCCTAACATAAGATATGAGAATGAGTTCAAGAACAGGCCAACAATACCTGATAACATTAAGTACTGGCAAGTTTTCGAAGATGACAAACAAGTATAAAGTTTCCTTAAGATGGATGGTGAATTTGAATATTTGAATATTGATGAGGAATATTGTTGTGAAGAAGAAGATCCAGTTGTGTTTGCAATTGATGGATATTTCAAGAATAAGATTGTTCATAATGTAGCTAAACAATAACATCATTCCCAAAGGCATGGTCCCACTAGACAAAATATTTGACAACAATTATGTGGCCAGGAGTCCTAAAATTATTGCTAATGATGAATATGTTGAAGATTGCAACATTGGGACCCAGGAAGATCCCATTATCATCAAGCTATCCAAGAAAGTTAGCCCAGGGGTCAATCAAAGGTATATCAGTCTAATGAAATAATTTCCTGATGTTTTTTCCTGGGGGTATGAATATCTAAAGGTTTATCATCCCAAGGTGATTTAACATGTGATTCCAATCAAGGAGAACCATAAACCTTTCAACCAAAAATTAAGAAGAATTAATCTGTTGCTGCTACGATTGATTGAAAAGGAGATAAAGAAGTTGTTTGAAGCCAAGATCATAGTGTCTTTGAGATTTTCTAAGTGGGTGGAAAATCTGGTACCTATCAGGAAGAAAAGTGGAGAGATCAGATTATGTGTGGACTTTCATAATCTGAACAGGGTATCTCTCAAGGAAAATTACCCACTTCCCAAGATGGATCATATTCTGCAGAAGGTGGTTGGTCCTCAAACAATATCAATGTTGGATGGCTTCTCTGGGTACAATCAAATCATGTTACACCTCGATGATTAGGAAAATACATCCTTTACAACACCATGGGGCACCTTCATGTATGTCAAAATGCCTTTTGGGCTCATGAATGCAACAACAAATTTATAAATGGATATGGATATAGCCTTTTCTAATGAGAAAGATAAATTTATTTTTATTTACTTAGATGGTATCATTGTATGTTCAGTTTCTGATGAAGAACATCTTAAACAACTAAGGAGGGATTTTCATAAATGTAGGAAGTTTGGAATTTCATTTAACCCCAAGAAGTCTAATTTGGCATGGAAGAGGGAAAGTTGATTGGTCACATTATTTCAAAGGAGGTAATAAAGATAGATCCTAGAAGAGTTGAAAGAATCCTTAAAGTTGGCACACCCAGAAGCAAGAAAGAAGTACAATCTTTCCCGGGGAAAGTAAATTTTTTGAGAAGGTTCATTCCTAATCTGGCTAAAATCATAAATCATATCACTAACATGCTCAGGAAAGGAGGTGAGATAAAGTGGGACCCTGGAGCTAGAAATTATTTTGAAGATATTAAAGTGGCATTGACCAAAGCCCCAGTGTTGGCCAACCCTAATTTTGAAAAATAATTTATATTGTTTTATTTTGCCTCAGAGCACACCATTGCTAGTGTTTTGTTACAAAAAGATGAACATAACTTTGAAAGGCCTATAGACTACTACAACAAGACATTGAGGGATTCCCCATTAAGGTATGATATCATGGAAAAGAAGGCTTATGCACTGGTCAAATCCCTAAAGGAATTTATATTTTATATCTAACATTCTCATACCATTTCTTATGTGCCCAACAGTTCTTTGAAGGACATTTTAACACAGCCTAATCCCGAGGGAAAAAGGGGAAAGTGGATGGTTTTTTTGTTGGAGTATGACCTCGAGATAAAACCTACAAAGTTGATCAAGGGGCAGGGACTTGCAAAGATGATGGCACAGTCAAATTGTGAGATCTTAGGAATTAATTGCATCACCGATTTATCAGCAGATTCATAAGAAGAAAAGGTCCCTCATGTATCCCAAAAATTCCTTGAATCCCCATGGTATGATGACATTATTTATTTATTGATAAATTTGTAGGCTCCTCATGAATTGAGCAAGACCAAGGCCATGTTTTTGAAACTAAAATAAGAAAAGTTTTGTATTCTAAATCAATCTTTGTATTGGAAGGATCCAGGAGGAATCTTGTTGAGTTGTTTGTTGGAGGAAGAAGTAGAAAAAACCATAAGATATTTTCATAAAGGTGATTGTGGAGGACACCATTATTGGAAAACTACCGTGCACAAAATATCGAGGGTAGGTTTCTATTGGCCTAGAATTGTTTCTGATGTTTACAAAGAAGTTTCAAGATGTCGTGTATGCAAAATTTATGTTGGGAATAGAAAACTACAACCTTTTCCTTTGAAACCTATCATGGTTGAAGCACCTTTTAGACAATGAGGTCTTGATTTCATCGGATAAATTCATCCATAGTCCTCAGCTCAAAAAAATGGATACTGACAAAGACATATTACTTCACTAAGTGGATTGAAGTAGTCCCCACAAGGCATGCCACAGATATGGTTATCATTTAGTTTTTGGAAAACAATATTTTGTCTAGATTTGGTTTTCCAATCAAAATCATTATTGACAATGAAACAACAATCAAGTCCAAAAAGATGGAAAATTTTTGCAGTGATTACAATATAACTCTTTTCTATTCCACAACTTATTACCCCCAATGTAATGGATTGCCTGAGTCATACAATAAGAGTTTGACCAGAATTATCAGAAAAATGTTGCAAGATAAAAAGAATGCTTGGCACAAGAAGCTTATCCATGCACCGTGGGATGACAGGATTTCTACTATAAGCTCTATTGCCACTTCACCCTTCCAGATTGTGTACAGCACAAAGGAAGTTTTTCCTAACTCATTAGCATTTCCAATGATGAAATTGCTACAGGAGAAAGATGTTGAACCAGATGCCACTCAAAGGAGGACAAATGAACTAATCAATGTTCAACAAACAAGAGAAAAATCCTTCAACAATTCTCAACTACACCAAGACAAGATTAAAAAGGTTTTTGAAAGACATACTAAGGAAGATGATTTCAAAGTGGGGAATTTGGTGTTCAAATGGAATGTTAGGAATGAAGACAGAGGAAATCATGGAAAATTCAACCATCTATGGATGGGACCCTTCAAAATTGTGGCATACCATGAAAATAATGCCTACCTGCTACATGAACATAATGGAGATCTTATTGGTGGAGGACCTGTGAAGGGCAGGTTTATCAAGCATTATCTCCCTTAAATAAATTTTCATTGTTTCCATTTCATTGTATATAACCATTTTTTTCTTTTCAGTTGAAGGAATTGAAATCAAATCAACACAAATTGAAGCCCAAAGTGAAGGCTCTAAATTTATGCTGAGTATAATTTGAGTTATGTGAAAGAAGTTTTGTGAATAAGATGTTGATAGATGTATTTGCATGAGTGAAATAAAGACCAATGGAATGGAACTTGGTCTGCCATTCTTTACTACCTCACTAGGAGGATAGCATCCCCATTTGGAGCCCATTCTAGTCACCATTAATTTTTTTATGTGAAATCAAGATTTCAGGATCTAGTGAGACGCTAAACCGGTTTAGAAACCTTAATAAACTAGAAAAGAGGCTAAATATGGCAAGAAATAACTAAATATGGCAGGAACGCTAAGCTGATGGGGCTTGGCATGTCGTGGATCATGAACTCTCAAGATCAATGGTCGAGGATTATTTTCGGGGGAGAAGCTATGCAGGGGTTAATTTTGGAGAGTGGACCCGAAATTTAAACCATGGTTTTTGTTCGGGGTTACGTGGCGCCACCAGGTGCATTTCGGGGTGAAAAGAGGGTTTCCCCAAAACACTTTCTTATGCCCCTCAAAATTGAAAAAGTATAAAAGGGTTTTTGGTCGTTTATTTTATTCTATTTTGAATGTTGGACCATTAAAACCTTGGCGCGACCACCATATTTCAATTGCATCTCACCAGTACACCAACTACACACCATTTCTTCTCGTTTCCAGATAATTTTTATCACAACCATGGATCCTATCATAACCTCAGTAATAGAACAAGATCCTATTGTGAATGAAGCACTAATTGACTGAGATTCAAATGTTTTTGATACCGAGATCAATATCTCTCCTATCCTTGTGTCTAGAAGAACCCTGTCTGATAAAGTAGGAAGGTGTATATTGTTCCTTGAAGTAGTCCAGACCACCATATTCCCTTATGCTGTCAAAATCACTTTCCCTTTTCAAAAATTTATAGGTTGGTGCATTGAACAATAGTCCCACGAAGAAAGATTCGTCGTGAATAAACGAGGGCTTGAGGTCATGTGTAGGGTAGAGAGTCTGTCAATTCAAGAGTCCCTCGATATACCAGATTCTTTTTCTGCAATTTATGAACCTTTCAATGAAGAAAAGCTAATTAGGGTATATAGAGAATGTCCATCAGAAGTCCAAGATTTGTTTTTACAGAAAATTGTCAAACCTGAACATTTTTCAGAAATTATGTCTTTGTCAATGAATGTGAATATAATGGTTATTGAAGTCCAATGGGTCTTCTCCCTTTTGAGTCAAGTTTTAGGTCTAGACAATGAAAAATATTTAGTCAAAGTCATGCTCGGTTTTCTTTTGACCTTTTCTAAGTTAGAGTCTGGTCTGTCAGTCAATATCAATTTCGATCAATTCATAGCTAATAACATCCATAAACAACTAGTGAATTTTCTCTCTCTAATAAATTTCAGATACTACACCTATCTGTTGAATATCTTCCTGGAAACCAATAAGAGATAATTTCCTAAAGCATCATTTATTTCAACTGAATGTAAAAGGATTACATTTCTTATCTTCATTAAAAAATTCATGTCCAGAGTTTACAATTTGATTTTCAATACCATCCCACCTAGAGTTTTGGATGACATGAGGAGATATCTATAACTAAATCTAGAGAACAAAGTGGGGGATTGGGTACTATTCATGCACTCAAAAGTAATATCGGTTTATGGTTGTCATGAATCCCCTTATCTATTGCCTATTTTTCTGACCTCTAGAATCTTTGCCCTTGAATTCATCAGACAAATAATTATATCTGAGATAGAGCATTTCCTGAAGTTTCACAAAGCCTCCAACCTCAAGTTCCCTTTTATCATTGGTCCCTTCATTGTCAAATTCATATCATGTTTATATCAAGTTAAGGAAAACCTCAAAGAGTTTGGTTTTTCACAACTACAGGGAAGAAGATATGATCCACACCAAATCATATTCAAGAGAATATTGATGAAGAAACATGCCCCTTATGAGCATGAACAGGTTGAGGGTTTTGATAAACTGGAAAATCTAGAAGTCTGTGTTGATATGGAAGCAATCTTGCAGCCAACTGAAACACATCAAGTGGAGGAAAACCTAGAACAAATCCAAATACAACAATATTCTCAGAAATTGATAATCAATGTTCCTAAGATAAGTGATTACAACAAGAGAAGTAGTTCAGAGGCCCTGGGCATCAGTGATCAACAAACTACCCCAAAGAAGATGACTTTTACACAGATCCCCAGTACACCACCTTCATCAAGGGGATGGGGAAGTGTTATGCATCCAAGTATGAGTCCCTATGAGAGGATAAGGACAACAAAGCATAGTAGGAAAATAACATGGTGTTTTCCATACTACTAGAATAAATTCAACAACACACTATTAACACATGGCACATCCCAAGGGAGGTTGCACAGGAAACATAGGGGATTGCGAAGTTCAAGGCATCCCGACAGCATAGATGGATCCAATCTATGAGGGATCCCAAGAAAGCATGGCTAAAAATGCAGTATTGTGTGACTAGGGAGGAAGTGGAGTGGATCATCAAATATTGGCCTGCACAGTGGCATCAACCAATAACAAAACCCACCAACAGTACAGGTACGAGGTATTCCGCTAAGCCTAAATACACAATTGAGGAACGCTCTTTAGTATGAAAAGGGATTCTAGCTTGTAATACTAGGATATCAATAGTGCAGATAGTGCCAAGTGGGAGTACAATCTAGAAAAAACCAAGGAGAATGCCCAAAACAACATGAACAGGAATCCAACCACAGGTTGAGATGAAGAAGCCAACAAAGGGTCAACAAGAAACAGGTCCAGGCATAACCAGTGGGGAACAACCCTCAAAATTGGAAAAGGAGTTCGCACAAGGAACATATGCATGTGGAAAAATAAAATATGACATAGAGGACCCAAAGATCACCCTCACATGGGATGATGCAGAGATCATCGCGAAAAAGTTTCAAGACAGGAGTGAGGAAGTGGTCAAAACAAAAGAGCATATTGAGAGAAGATCATGTCCAAGCTAATAGAATTCCATGAGAATATAAAAAAACTACCAATAAGAACAACTACGGGGCCACAAAGAATCTCAGGCCACCGCACAGAAGAAAAAGGAAGTATCGAGGCCACCTATGTAGAAGAAGCATGAAAAGACAATACAATTTGTTTCCCAGAGTAGTGACACATTTACTATAACGCGCGAAATGATTAGGTTGGATCCAAAAAAAACGCAGACACCACTGTAGGAGGTTGAAGAGTTGGACATAATAATGGCACAGATACCCATGAAGGCTCTATATGGGCTACAAGCGAGTGTGACATCTGTTTGTATGGTTGTAGTCTTAAAAACACCCAATCCCCTACTTCAAAGATTATTTCACTATGATGTTGATTTTCTTGTTGTTTCATGCGATTTTGTTCCATGGTCAGGTTGTCCTTTAAGATTTGGAGAATTTGTTGTTGATTCTCGATGTGATCTTCCACTGCTTGAACCTTAGATTTTTCTTTTAGAGAAGAAGTTATGGAAGGAGGGTGGTATCCATTAAGTGCCATAAATGGTGTCATTTTTATTGCAGTATGAAAGGAAGTGTTATACCACCATTCTGCCAAGGGTAACCATTTGAACCATTGTGTTTGTTTATCAGAGACAAAGCAATGAAGGTAGCCTTCTAGACATTTGTTCACTATCTCGGTTTGTCCATCAGATTGAGGATGATAGGATGAGCTATGAGCCAATTGAGTACCCAAACAAGAAAATAATTCTGTCCAAAAATGTCCAGTGAAGATGGGATCTCTGTCACATACAATAATCTTTGGGATGCCATGTAGCTTTTGAACTATCTCCATGAATGCGGTGGAAACTGTATTGTCTTTGAAGGGATGAGAGAGTGCACAAAAGTGTGCATACTTGGTCAGTCTATCAACAATCACTATGATGACACTCTTTCCTTCAGACTTTGGTAACCCTGTGATGAAATCCATGGAAACCTCCTCCCAGCACTGACTTGAGATGGATAATGGTTGTAAAAGATCTGGGGTATTAATTTTTTCCACCTTATTTTGTTGGCAAACCACACATTCTGCCAAAAACCTTTGAACATTAGTTTTAAGGCCATCCCAAAAAAAATCCTTCTTGACTCTATGGTACGTTTTCAAAAATCCTAAGTGCCCTCCTACTGGAGAGGTGTGGAATTCCAATAGTACTATTTGTTTGAGTTGGGAGTTCTTACATAAATATAAGCGATCTTTGTACCATAGTGAATAATTTTTCCATGTAAATGTATCTGATGCATTGGAATCCTGCTACAACCTTTGAATGAGAGTCCACACTTTTTTGTCATTTTTCCATTCATCCCTTGATTCTATTATCCAATCGGGTTGGATGATCGAGATAGCACAAAGAAATGCCTCAACATATTCATCCTTTCTTGAGAGTGCATATGCCACAACATTTTGCCTCGCCTTTTTATAGAAGATTTCAAAATCATAACCCAATATCTTGGTTACCCATTTTTGTTGTTCTTCTGAAGATAGTCTTTGTTCCAAGAAGTATTTAAGACTATCATGATTTTTTTTTACCTTGAAGTGCCTACCTATTAGGTAAGGAAACCATTTCT
>ML777784.1:107437-130156 GCA_009831015.1 Picea engelmannii
AAATTGATTAGGTTCTAAATATAAAGAAGCAATTCGTACCTTTTGTGTATGTGGCACATTATGGAGATCAAAGAATTGCTCCATTTGAAGTATCCATATGATTGGGTCCTTGCCATCAAACTTCCTCATATCAATCTTAGGAATGTGGTTGGTCTTCAAACCAAAGTTGGAGTTTCTCCATTCTTGATTCACCTTCCTCGTGTCCTCATCATGAATTTCATGGGATGCATTTTCACTTTCGGGTGTCTTCTCTGTTACAAATTTTTTCAACACTTCCATGATCTCCCCTTTTAAGCCATCCATCTTAGTATCCAACTTAGCTTCTATTAAATCCATCAACTTAGCTTCCATTGAATCCATCTTCTTTTGTAGTTCATTTATGTCCCTACGCATTTATTCACCTTCATCAAGAGTCCAGTTAGGATTTTCTGGAGGCTTATTTGGTGTAGAAGGTCCCTTTTTTGGTGGCATGTTGGCCAAGTATCACTTTTGAATCTTGATTTTGAGGCGGTTCTGCTAGACAATATTTATTATGTTCTATCTCCCAAGTTTCAACCCTTCTGGGTATGAAACTTTCTTTTAGGTACTTCTCTAATATTTCTTCAGCGCAACATACCATGATCCATCTACTAAATATCCTCCAAGCCGTTCCTTCTGAAACATTGTAGAAACAAAGTTATAGTGAAAATTCCACGGTGTCTCAGATGTAACAACGAAACCCCAAGACCTTGAGCTCTGATACCATATGTTAAGAACCAAACATCAATATAGCATAGAAAAACCTCAAGAAAAGTACTCAACACCTTGAAAAAGAGATAATTTCAGATAATGAGCCTCTTCAAGGGGGAACCTCCTTTTACCCCACTTAAATGTTCAAGTACAAGATGATTCAAAATGAAAACGTCTCCTTGGTATATATAGGAGACTAGGAGGTATAATTAAAACTAATGGCCTAAAGCCGACATAAATAAAATAACATTACTAATATAATATGACCCAATTAAGGGGTAATGAACCAATATTAGGGTTTAACAGTGTCATGCATGAAGTGCAGTCGAGGGCCCGCACAGATGCCAAAAACCTAGAGGTGGGCATAGGAGTCATGGAAATGCTACAAATTACATGCAACCAACTAACTGCGGAGAAAGAAGAACAAAAGTATCACATGGAAAGGAACAAACAGAGAGTGACTACAGCCTATAAAAGAATCCCAAACAACACACAAGTAGAAGATCCCAACACAGTGCAAAATATTGATCACATTGTCTAAACAGTTGATCAATACCTACAGGAGATCGAAAACCTCAAGGAAAAACTCATCCCTATGACTCCCCCGGAGGTGAAAGAACAAAGGAGACAAGAATATACAGGACAAATGGATGAAATGAAAAGAGAATTCAACATAGGTGTGGACTTGTTTGATAGGGCAACGCAGCTATGGACAGTATTGGAGGAATATGAACATGTCCAACAGTGGGACCAGGAAGAAGGAAAGATAAGAAGAACCATCCAAGACCTCAAGTAGAGGCATAAAACAATGAGAATCACCAAGTGTATCAAGGGAGCACAAGACATGAAGAAGATGGAAGAAGAGATAATAGAAGTGTAGACATAGAAGTAGGAAAGATAGGTGCAGATGGACCCTATTCAAGAACAAAAGACAAATATTATCATGCAACTGGAGGAGGAAAGGAAGAACATGGCTCAAACATAGGTAGATTTCACAATAATCATATAAGAGGAGGTCACAATGCAACCACTAGAGGTGCTAATAGAAGAATCCATTCAGATCCAAGCCAAAGGAAGGGAAATTACACATAAGTTCCACAACCTAACAAAGGATGTTGAGGGAGTGCACAATGCCTAGGTGGATCAGGATGAGACACATGTCAGTGTTGGGGACATGTTGGGCACAAACCTATTTTGGAGGAGATGTTATTTTTGAGGGAAAAACCCAGAATGGGAAAAGAACAACTGGAAGGAAAAGCATCACGTGAGAGGAAAGAATGCAAGGCATGCATGTAGGGAAACCTAACCACATTAGGGTTAGTGTTTTTGTAATATATTTTAATGGATGATAAGCCAAGAATATGTATAAATAAGTACCTAGGACATCTAGGTCGAGGGTTCTAGCATGAAAATAAAGACTATTTTGCGTAGATGGAAAATAGATTGTAAGAGTTGTAACTTTTTGTAAGTTGTTGAGCTGGAGGAGATTCAAGCAACTCGATCCCAAGGTTAGATCATAGGTTGAGGATCCTCGCACGATCTAGTAATCCTTATAGGGATTGAGGAGCCTATAGTGATTGTAAGACCATAAACTGTAGTGTGCGTGATGTGATATATTGTAGAACCATAAAAAAAGAGCTTGAGAGATGGATCTTTGTGGACGTATCCCAGGAGGGGGTGAACCATGGTATATCACATGTTATGTGGACTGATAATTGTTTATTCCTTTACTGTCAATTGTTAGCTATTAGATAAATTCATGAATGATTTGGTTAGAACTATTTATTTAGTTAGAAAAGTTAGTATGAATGGAGGATATAATAAATGAATGAAGATCGCAGAGTACAATCCCATATCCCCAATCATTCCTAGGTTGCAAGCACTTGAGCCTTGCAGTCACCCATAGAACTATCTCAGGTGAGACTGCGCAGTACACTCTTTGTGTTGTGTTGCCTTCTGGTTTACCAGGAGGGATGATAGTTTTAGAGGGATTTCTTGGAAGCTTGTTCAGATATGAACATAGGTCAGCCTTATAGCATAAAGAAGATAAGATTAACCAACAATTCTTAGGTCACTTCCCTCAAGATTTGATCCCAATATATCTATCGTTGAAGAAATAAAGGACCTAGACAAACTGAAAATGGATGAGTTATATGGAATCCTCACTGCACATGAAATGAGGATAGAAAAGGATAAGCAATAAATCCATCAAGGAAGGAAGCAACCTTCAATTCATTAAAGAATACCAAGATATAATAATAGAAAACAATTGACAACTTAGATAGTGAATCGGATGCAAAAGAAGGAAACTTTGTCAGAAATCTCAAGAGAGGATCATGAAAATAGAAAGGTAAGCTTCCCTTTAAATGTTTTAATTTTGGAGAAGTAGGACACTTTAATACTAAATTTACTTATTCAAAAAATATAAATAGCAATGAAAACCAAGATTTCAACTTCAAAAGTTACAAGAAGGGAAAGACTGAAAAGAGGAGAAATTTCTACAGAAAAAAGAAGAATATGTATACCAATAAGGACAACAAATCTTACGACGACATTAACAGTGAAACATAAGATATTCTCTTCATGACCCTAGAAATAGATACTGATGTCCTAGAAAATTGAAACAAATATTTAAAATAAGAAGAAAATCTTGAGATTGATGTGGATCTTGAAGGAGAGCTCATATGTACTCTAAAGGAAATAGAGATATTGAGGAAAAATAAATGGATACAAGAGGAGAAGCTGAAGAAGTACATAAAATAAATATTTTGTACAAAATAAATCTTTGATAAAACTAGAAAAATTATGATCAGTATAAAGACTCAAGTAGAAGAGGCAAAGAGAAAAGAAGAAGATTTGATAGCTCAACTAAAATAAAAGGAATATGGTTGTAGCAGTCTAGAATATGAAATAGTTTTTCAAAGAAGGAGTTGGGAAAATTGAATATCAACATGAACTTTTAGAAGAGCTATAAAACTATGAATGAAATCCTAAACTGTCAAATATCACCATTTGACAAGACTTGTCTTGACTATAATGAAAAGAAGGAAATTGATAAAGAATCTGCAACCTCTTCAAAATAGTTGATTGAAGGAAATACCAAGAGTTATGTTGATGTGATAAAAACTCCTATCAATATTGAAGACAACAAGAAGCAAGAACAATATGCTCCGTAGAAAACAAATTGTCCTCACAAGGACATAATCAAGAAGAATTTTCCATCAAGATGGAATCATGCAATTAGGTACCAAAATCCTTTTTTTGGATATTTTTATTCTTGCAACGGTTTTGGTCATAAAGAAATAGATTGTATAATAAATGCAAAAGGAAATTATATGAGGAACAACCACAACGATGACTATGTATTCTCAAGGATAAATTACAACTCATTTTCCCCTTTACTGAATTATTGTTGATGCATGTAGCATTTGACAGGTATTCTGCATAGGCTTGGTGTCTAACATGCATAAGTCATCCAAATCCTTCTATCTTGGTAACTTTACTTTAGTTAAAGGAATTATTAAAGTAACGTGCTTAAATCAATTATTTAATTAATTGAGTTATTTAATGAAATGCTAAAAGTAATTAGCATGTAATCTCAAGTGAGTGTGAGAAGTAATCTCAACCATCAATCACTTTGGAGATTAGAAATAGATTATAAATCATGATTATAAAATCAAGGCTAGGGTAAAGGAGAATACACTTTTCACATAGAGATAGCAAAGAAGGATTTTTTCTAGTGTGGAGTCATTCAAGAGTGTAGAAGAAAATAAGGACTTTTGCTTACACTTGACACTTGAGATTCTTAAGAGTAGAGAAGGACCTTTATTTTCAAGAGGATTGGATCATGAAGGACTATGATTCAATATCTTGGATAGGTGGAGAAGGAATTCCATCTAGAAATTAGATCAAGGAGAAGAGAGAACAAAGGTTGCCACAAGTGGGTTTTAGTCAACTGAAGCCATAGGGAAGAGTTGCGTCATACAAATTTTTCCATACAAGACCTCCATACATGTACGTGGGTGCCCGTTGAAATAGGTGTGTGCACGTGGGTGTGTAGTAGGGATAGTCACATACATAATCAAAATAATGCAGATCTGGGTCATACAACAAACCAAACTTTTTTTGGTTTGTCTACAATTGTATTTTTCTCAGTGGGCCATTATCCCTATTACGAGAGCCCTGATTTTAGCATAATAAAATCATTCTCAACATTGGTTTTTTCTTAGGGGTTTTTCTATGGGTATCGAACCAAACATATTGGTGTTTGTGTGTGCATGATTTGGGTTCCAAGTTTTTTCTTCCGCTAGATTTATTGAGTTGAATATTTCAGTAGTGTAGTTTTGTTTTGTGAGTTGCTAATCTGATTTGCATTAAGGAAATCACTAAATAAGAATATACCTAGGTGTTGGAGTAAGAGGTTTTCAACATGGTATCAAAGAGAACGCTCTGAAGGGAATCCATGTCTATTAGATCTGTAAGAGATCTTAGCATATCCATGACCAATGGGAAGAAATCAAAGGACGGGTTTAAGGGAAATAATCATACTGAGGTAGAACTAGGATTTTGCAAGTTTACAGAGTTGTACATAGGTTGCAAGAAGGGATACGAGCATACATACATAGGTGTAAGAAAGAACATAAACGTACATACATGGGTTTCAATAAGACCATGCACATACATAATTAGGTGTTAGTGAGCATAGGTGTGTACATACATGAGTGTCAGTGAGGATAAGTGTGTAAATACATGGATTCCAATCGTGATAGGAGTGTACAAGTTTGTACATGTCAATATAGGTGTAATTTTCGATAGAATGTTATTTCCAAGGAAATTTATCAGGTCTTAGGGATGGAAACAACACCATTGAGAGTTGAAGACAATTTGTATGGGACATCCAAATTCCTATCTTGGAAAGAAAGAGCAATTTTGGCATTGAAGGAGTATGACCTTTGGGAGTTAGTGGAAAAAATAGTTACTCCACCAACACATCCAAAAGATTTGTAAGATCACAACAAGAAGGAGATCAAAGCAGAGAGGGTCCTCCTAGATCTAGTGAAGGATAATCTATTTCTTCACCTATCTGAGAAGAACATGGCCAAAGCGATGTTTGATGCCTTGGTAAGTTTACTCTAGAGAAAGAACATGAATATGAAGATGGTCTTAAGTAACAAACTCAGATCAATGTAGATGTGTATATCTGATAATGTTACCAACTATTGGACATGTAGTTCGAAGAATGAAGAATGAGGGCACACACAAAATAAGTTAGGCATGTAAACGCATAAAATAAGAAAGAACAATAGTCGGGAGTGGAAAATCAACATGCAGGTGTAAATATTGGAAGCATGCCCGAACAATGAGTTGTCATAGGGTTTTGGGATAAGTGATTAGGGTTTTGAGCCCTAAATTCTATGTATAAATATGTAATGGTTCAGGTAGAACATGCTTCTGAAGGTTGAAATCATGTTGAAGGTCAAAAGTTGTTGATGCTAAGAGAATAGACTAAGAAGGAGAGAGAGTCAATGTCTGAGGGTTTAGGGAGTTTTTTTCAGAGAGAGTCTAACAATGCAAAGCAACTAGGAAATATGGGGACGTATGTGATGATCTCTCTATTGTAGGCGTAATGCACAATCCTGAGATGAATTGCATGAAGAATAATAAAGAAGCCATCCATTGTGGACGTAGCCCAAAGTTTGGGTGAACCACGATAAATAGTGTTTCTGAATATATTTTTATGCAATTGTTCATGGTTATTCTATTTATTCATAACTAGATCTAGATTTTTTTATTAGTCGATTGATGCACAATAAAGATGAATGTTACAATGAATAGTTTATGTTGCAATCTATGTCACAATGGTGTTGCATAATTAAATTTTACTAATTAATCAAGGGAAAAGAGACAAATAATACAATGCACAAGGTAGATAAGTAGGAATGAACATGATAATGGCCTCCCATCCCCTCATCCCTACAGAAAATTGGTTCCTACAGGCCCAATAGATGCCTTGGGTGAGACTTCACTTGTATGTAGGTGATGCCAAAAGGGTTGGTGTCTATAGGTTTTGTTGGTAGAATAAACTGAACCTAGGGTCTTGCAACTGCATTCCAACACCAACTATCTCATAGGATCACACAAGTGCATGATCAACTTGCATCCATAAGGGAGAAAACAAAGGACGTAGAGCTTGTGAATGTGGCATTGAATGGTATTCCCAAGTCTTAAGAACTATTTGTCAAAGGAGTTTGAAATCGGGAAAATATCATATATTGGAAAAGAATTTGGGATGATTACATCCAAGAAGAGACTCGAGAGGATTCTAGGAGAAGGAAGAAGGGAGGAAGTGAGGAGAACTTGGATCTTGTCAATAATAAGAAGAAGGGAAAAGGAAAGAGTTATAGAAAGAAGGGTAACAATGATGGAGGCTAATCACAACCAGGGAAGAAGAAGGACTTGAGTAAAATCTATTGCTTCGCATGTCGCAAGTATGGGAACTATGCATCATATTTTCCGAAGAAGAAGGGGTAAGGGAAGACATAGACAAAAAAATCAGCAGAGACGTGGCTTGATGAGTTTGCAATGAATTTTGGGAAGGAATTATCAATGTTCTCATGCCTCTCTAGCAACACCAACTCAAGGAATGCTTGGTACCTGGAAACTGGAGCTTCTTGTCATATGACAGAGACACGTGAGTTTTTCACTAGTTGGTAAGTGACAGACTTAGATATACATGTGGAGCTTGGAACTATTTCCAAGTATGGTGTAGAGGGATTTGTGATAGTGAGGTTCCATCTAGATTTAGGAAGTTCTTTGGAGTTGGAAGCTGTGTTGTGTGTACTAGAACTTAACAATAACTTTCTCTTAGTTTTAGTTTTGGAGGATAGGGGTTTTACCGTTACTTTTAAGAGAGGTAAAGTACTAATATGTTTAGAGGGAGATATCCTTGACACAACAATCAACATTGGTTTCAGAGAGGGAAGTTTATATAGGTTTTAGGGATACCCTATAAGAGGATCCAATGTGATCTTGAATCATGGATTGATGCCAGTGGAAGATGACGAGGAGCGGGAGGCTCTGAAGGGTAAACAATCGAAGGATGAGAAAAGTTCACATACTTCCAGTGTGGGAAGTAAAACTTCATATGGGAAGAGGGAGTTATCCCCTTCTAGTTTTTTCAAGAGACTGAGTTGGTACGAGATGACATTGATGGATGCTCAGGAGCAAGAGGCTTCTAGGAGCACATTGAGGGAGAGAAAAAATTCAATGAAGTTTCCAAACTTTATGGCATTAATATGTACCGTCATTGATTCTGTGACTTCTAGTATTCAGGGAGAAAATGACCAGTAAGGTTGGAAGGATGCCAATGAGTAGGATGATGTGTTTGACATTGTGTAAGGATTGGAGGGAGAACTAGTTCCAAGTGCCTCTTCGAGAAATACCTTCCTCACTAAGAGGGAGTGTTTATGCACGTAGAATTGGACATGTATTTCCACATAGGCTTGGTGTATACCATGCAGACATCATCCAAACCCTTCTATCTTGGTAACTTTACTTTAGTTAAAGGATTTATTAAAGTAAAGGGATTTAATTAATTAATTATTTAATTAATTGAATTATTTAAGGAAATGATAAAATTAATTAGCATGTAATCTCGAGTGAGTGTGAGAAATAATCTTAGTCGTCAATCATGTTGGATATTAGAAATAGATTATACACTACTACATATTGAAAAATTTGCGACGAAAGTACTCTTTCGTCATAACATGCAAGAGAATTTTTATTTTTTTTCTAAATCTACCCCATGTTCATTGCCATCTCGACGCCTACAGTTTGACTGAACTATAATGGTCAATTTTCGTCACAATATAAAAGTAGGTTTAACTATAAAAGTTGTTGTCGCAATATAGATGAAAAGTTGGTTTGAGATTGTTTGCCTATATCGTCGCTTATGTGACGTTTTCACAAGTTCGTCGCAAATGCCACGTCACCTAAACTGACGTTTCAGAAAATCCAAATTCATCACCATATCAACGACATAACGTCGCATAAGCGTCGAAACAACCGTTGCAAAATGGGCCAAATGTGCTAGTGTTACAACTCATGATTATAAAAGTAAGGATAGGGTAAAGGATAAGAAACTATTCACATAGAGATAGAAAGTAAGGACTTTTGCTAGTGTGGATTCATTTGAGAGTGTAGAGGAAAAGGATGACTTTTTCTTACACTTCACATTTGAGATTCTTGAGAGTAGAGAAGGTCTTTTTATTTCAAGAGGAGTATATCACGAAGGACTATGATTCAAGATATTGGATAGGTGGAGGAGAAGAGAGAACAAAGGTTGTCACAAGTGGGTTTTAGTCAAGAAAATCCACAAGGAATAGTTGCATCGTAGAGCATTTTCCATACATGTACATGGGTTCCAGTGGAGATAGGCACGTGTATGCAGGTGTGTAGTAGGGACAGTCACATACATATAGAAAAGCATGTATATCTGGGTCATACAATATACCAAAATTTGGCAGGTTTGTCTGCAGTTGTATTTCTCTCAGTGGGCCATTATCCCTATTATGAGAGCCCTAATTTTAGCATAATAAAATCATTCTCAACATTAGTTTTCCCTCTGGGATTTTTCCAGAGGTATCTACCTAAAAATATTTGTGTTTATGTGTGCATGATTTGGTTTCCAATTTTTTGCTTATGTTAGATTTATTGAGTTAAATATTTCAATAGTGTATTTTTTTTTGGGGAGCTACTAATCTAATTTGCAGTAAGGAAATCACTAGATAACAAGATACCTAGGTGACGGAGTAAGAGGTTTTCAACAATTATAACATTATATGTTAAAATTCCAACAATTATGGTCATATAGTGAAGTTTTTTAGAAATGTTTTCAAAAAGGATAAGGGAGAGAAATCCCCAATGGTTATGGAAATAAATTGGGAAAAAAGGGATCAAACCAAAGAAAAATCTTTCTTCATACAATTTTCACTACATGCACAAAATAATAGGGATAATGGGTACATTGATAGTGGGTTCTCAAGTCACATGATAAGAGATAAAACAAAGTTTATCACCTTGAAGAAGACTGAAGTAAATGTCACCTTTGGGGACAATGACACCTCAAATATAGTTGGAAAAGGAACTCTTCGTCTTGACAATGGAAGGGCTAAGGTAGAAAAGGTCTTGTGTGCTAAAGACCTAAAGAAAAATATTCTCATTATTATCCAGATGTGTGATCAAGGACATACTCTCACTTTTAACTCCCATGAATGTAAAATACTAAAGGATGATTCAGGAAAACTAGTTGCAAGAGAAATCATAACCCCAAACAATGTGTATATTCTTGATGAAATTAATTGAAAAAAATGATTCATGGGGAAGATAAATGAAAGCTAGATATGGCATAAAAGAATGAGCCATATGAAATTTGATAACTTGGTAAAAATAAACACCAAACAAGAAGTAAGAGATATTCCAAAGATCACAAAACCCTCAAACACTGTTTGTAAGCAGTGTCAACATGGAAAAAAACCAAGGGTAATCTTAAAGACAAAGGAATATACAACATCCAAGTCATTGGAACTTCTACATACATATCTCCTTGGACCAACAAGAAAAAATGTATGCAAGGAGAAAGCTATTTTATGTTACTTATTGATGATTATAAAATAATGACTTGGGTTTTCTTTCTCATAAATAAATCTAAGGAATTTGAGAAGTTTAAATCCTTCAAAGATTTAGTTGAGAATGAGACTGAATTGAAAATTAAATGTTTAAGGTCACATAATGGAGGTGAATTTACATCCAATGAATTTGAAGAGTTAAGTAAAACTCATGGAATAAAAAGACATTATTCAACTGCAAGAACTTCTCAACAAAATGGAGTGGATGAAACAGAAAATAGACATGTACAAGAGATTGCTAGGAAAATGTTGAATTAAGAAACATTATCATATATTTTTTGGAGGGAAGCAATTTACACTGCAATTTACATTCTAAATAGAGGGAAAATTAGAGTTAACAATGATAATACACCCTATGAATTACGAAAAGGAAGATCAACATCTGCCAAACATTTCAGAATATTTGGAAGAAAGTTCTATATCAAAAGAGATGATGATATCTAGGAAAGTTCAAGTCAAGAGTAGATGAAGGCATTTTCCTTGGTTATTAATTAAGAAACAAAACCTATATATGTTACAACAAAATACTACAAAAGATAATTAAAAGTATAAATGTTAGAATAAATGAAGCAATACGTCATAAGAAAAAACTATAAACAAAAGAAATAAAGTGCAAAAAAGAATAAGAAGAAGAAAATGAATAAGAGGACGAAACAAAATGCCAAAATACACAAACGCCATCAAGGTTTGTGGAGAAGAACCATCCATAAAACTTAATTCTTGGTGATAAAAATGTTGAAACACAGACTAAGAGGAAATTAGCAAGAACTTATTAACAGATAAATATCTCTTTGTTGTCCAAAATAGAGCCTAAATATTTTGTATATGCTAGTAATGATCAACATTAGGTTTATTCTATGGAATAAGAAATAAATTAGATTTAGAAGAATGAGACTTGGGAACTTTTCCCGAGACCTAAAGACAAAAATGTTATTGGTACCAAGTGGGTATTTAGAAATAAGTTAAATGAAGATGGAAAAGTAGTAAGAAATAAATAAATATTGGTCTATAAAGGGTATGCTGAAGTAGAAGTTATTTACTTTGAAGAAACATTTTCTCCTATTGCAATATTAGATGCCATTAGAATTTTTTTTCCATTTGCAAGTTTTAATAATTTTAAAGTGTATCAGATGGAAGTCACATCAACATTTTTGAATGGAGAATTAGAGGAAGAGGTGTACATTGAACAACCGGAAGGATTCTTATTGTCATAAAATAAAGATCATGTTTGTAGATTGAAGAAATCATTTTATGCACTAACGCAAGCTCCTAGAGCATGGTATTCAAGACATGACAAGTACTTACAACAACAAGGTGTCAAAAGAGGAATTACAGATAACAATCTCTATATTAAAACAAAAGGTGAAGATCAATTAATTATTGTAGTTTACGTGGAGGATATTATATTCGGTGGTTGTAAATATGATATGTGTAAAGAATTTTCCAAGGAAATGCAAAAAGAGCTTGAAATGTCCTTTCTTGGTGAACTATCATTTTTTCTTGGTCTACAGATTACACAATATTGTAAAGGGATATTTATTTCACAAACCAAGTACATTAAGAAGATTTTGAAGAAGTTTGAAATAGAAGATTGTAAGCTTATCAACACACCCATGGTCACTAGTTGTAAATTAAGCAAAGAGGATTGTTGTCCCTTGACCAAGTCTTGAGGATCCTTTGTCATGTTTGACCTATTTTGGGACTTCGATAGGCTGTCGAAGGCGGAGCGGAGATCACAGGATCTCGGCCCCTTGTTTAGGGATTTTTGGGTTTGGGCTTATGTAACGAGTATGGGGATGTTGGCGCATGGGTTTTACCCATGTTTAGACCCATTTTGTAATGTATAAATAGAAAGCTAGGCAGTTTAAGTAGTGGGTGTATGTGATTCTAAGCGCAAAGGCGCAAGTGTGTGATACCAAGTGCTAAGTGAAAGTGATAGTTCTACATGCTTTGTGCATGTTGTGTGGGACTTGCAAGGTTAAGTGAAAGTGACTGTAAGAGATTGAGTAGAAGCTTTGTGTTGTAACCTAGCTCGGGGAAGGAGGATCTAGCGAAGTGTGCGTGGATCTCCTGCCATATGCAGAGTAGGATTTTGAGGCTTTGTGCTTGTAGCTGATTGATCGAAGATAATAAAAGAGAAAAGGAGTTGGTGGACGTAGCTCCAGGCTGGGGGTGAACCATGTATATGTTGTGTTATGGTTGCTTTGTGCATTATGACTGTTTATTGTTCATATGATTAATGCAGTAATGTATGTTTAGATTCATTTGATATAGTAGCTTAGTTTTTAGTAATGTGAATAAATGATATATATGATCTATCCCCTTATGCTAAGTGCGTCTATATGTTATATCTGGTTGAATACTTCGCTGCTCTGTAATTAGGGTTTTCTCTACGAAGTGAATACTGTGAACTATAACTATTAAATGCTCTGTAAGGTGTTGTAATCACAGATCGATGTCCTAGCTAAGGTTGTAGACATCTGAGTCCTGCAAACACCCCTGCCTCTATCTCGGGTGAGACTTCATCTGCTTTGCAGGTGTTTCCGAAAGGGATGGTAGTTAGGGTTTTGTTGATGCATTGTTGTAGCGTTGAACCCTAGGTCTGCCCCTGTGCCAATAAATGGTTATGTTTCCAGGACCTAAAACTATCATTGTTGGGAACTAAAGAAAAGAAATCTCTATGCATAGATTTGTTTCTTTAGAGGGTAGTAGTCTACTTGACTTGTGAAGCTCTGTGCTAATAATAAAATTCAAATCTAAGGAGAAGAGGTAAGATCTTAAAGATTTGTTCTTTATTAAAGGTAAGAACAGTGAAAAGTTTTGATTGAAAAAGGTAAGATAAGTGGAAATTTTTGTTTCAAAAGTATGGATGTAGGTATGTTTGATAAATTTTGTCCTAACTTGAAAAATAGGGCACAACCAGATGAAAGAAGGTTTGATATGAGTATATCTAATAGAAATAATGAAAGATATGTTATTCCTATCCATAGAAAGAATGTTTGGACTAACAAATGGATGCAGGACCTTAGAAAGAATTTTTTGCAGGTGTTGATGGGGATTAAATACCCTGATTCAACAGCAGGAACCAAAACCACCACCGAGGCCCAACTAGACTCTGTAGTGTTTAGAGTGGAATGGTTCTCCAGATTTTACAATTTGGTTAAATTATCGATGAGATTTTGTGTTTTCTGGGGAATTAACTTCCTTCGGTTAAGATAGTTTTTTCTGTATTTTCTCTTAGGTGGGATATGTACAAGAGATGCAAGCCAGTATAAACCAACTTGATGAAGATAGGACAAGAGTTTTAACTATTGGGAAGGGGTCGATCTTGGGATAACCCGCTACTAAAACATGCAGACAACGATCCTATGCCAAAGGGGCTAGTAATAATAATTTAACTGAAAGAGCATCCAACTGTTGTCTGAGAAAACTACTTAACAAAAAGAAGATGCATATATGATCAAGATCAGGGTAAGAAAAATAATTCATCTACCAAGACATTCATCACATAGCTGAGGTAAACTACTTAGCATAGAGAAAGAAACACAACTATAATCAATGTCACGATAAGCAAAATAATTCATCTACCAAGACATTCATCACATAGAAGCACAATGATTTACTTTCATCATTCAAAGAAAGGAACATCAAAACATTGCACCAGATAACTTGACAACAGAATTAATTGTTCTTACTCATTTACTGCAACATTCATGGAACAGGAAAGGAAGTAATTATTCTCCAACTCCAATCACATACATCTGAAGAAAATAGCTCGGCTCTGGTCTAGAAGGAATTCTTAATTCGTAGCAATCTCAAAAATAATTATCAACAACCAAAAGAAAAGAGTTCTTACAAAATCCATCGACCTTTTGACCATCAATCGATGTTCCTATTTATAATATAAAGTCTTAACAGTAATTAACGGTAAAATACAATTTGAGCTAATCAAGAATTGCCATGTGTCGTCATCATCTAACAGTTTTTCAATAGTCCACCCAAGTTTTTTCTTGAAAAGGGTGGACTCTTTCATAATCATACCATCTGATAAAGAGTTCTTCATAGGTGTTGGCCCATGGAAACCTGTGATGTTCCATTGGAGCCGCATAGATTCCCCTGATGTCTGCCGCATGCAGCTGATATTTTGTGAGGCTGAAGTTCAACTTCTGAAGTATGACTCTGGCTTTGATTGGATGTCTTGTGAGCTGTCATACTTGCCCCTGCTTTTCATCGGTGACCTTTGCACATTCTTCGACCCATGATGCATATTGTTCCATGCACAGCTTGATTATTTTGTTTAGGTTAATAAACATATCGAGGGTACCATACTTAGGGAGTCCGATATCTTTCATTATTTTATTGATTTTATCCCAGTGCTTTTGACATCTGGCCCATTGTTCTTGGATTTCTTCATGTGGGATTTGAGACATTTTGGCCCAATATTCGGCCGATCGCTTCATGCGATTGAGACTTTTTCTACTTACTATCCGAATGCCATGGTCTTCCTTTTCTTGGCCTTTCTGGACTACCACAATAAACTCAAGCCTCTCCACTGCCTGCTGCACCTTCTCATACCATCGCTCCATTTACTTACATGTCATGAGTGCCATGAGAGTGTCTTCCTGGAATTTGGCTATATTTGAGATTAACATCTGTCTTTCCTTCTTGAACTCATTGTAAACTTTACCGAACTCATCTTTTAAATACACAGTTGTATGTGTAGCACCCTTATAGTAATTGGCAAGATGGTGCAAGTGTTCGAGATCCTTTTGGGCGGTGGCAAGTTCCTTTTAATCTCTCCAGGATTTGTCCTAGGCGGCCTCTGAGAGGGATTTTCCCACACCAATCATCTTAGACGTACGGGAGTCTGCAGTATCAATTAACTTCTCCTCAGTGATGACTATGATGGACTGATCTAGGGTGATTCTTCTCTTCTTTGCAGTATTCTGAATGATAGCCTTTCTCTTTTGATCATAGGATATTGTATAGATGTTTGGAACCTCATATACCGGGTCTGGTATCTGCTGATCACCCCATGTGAGATTGTTTCCCAAGCTTCCAGTAGTGTAAATTTGTTCGGGAGTGGGCTCTTGAACTTCTTCGTTCTGCCTTTTAGATCCAACTTCCATTTGTTTCTCACCAGGGATCTGAGTATTGGGAAAGATAGAGGTGTCTTGTATGGACTTGTCACTTACTTTCTCATCGATCGTGGAACTATCAATTTCCTTCTGCGGAGGCTCGTCACTTAGGCCTACATCTATTTCTGGTTCATCGCAATTTCCTATGTTGAGATTACCTTCAACTTCAGCTTCCTTTTGTGGGATTCCCTAGTCCTGAACCCTGGGCCCAATAGAAGAGACATTTTCGGGACTTGGGGAAAAGGTCTTTTCCAAACCTTCTTCTTGGATGCCCACCAGGGTGCCACAATAAGGCTTTGTGCTCTCATCGTCACTGTATATATGTATTAGCATGCTCAAGGGGTTGGGTGCTTGGCTTTCTATCGACACTTGACCCATCTCTGATTGAACTGTTCCTTCTCTCGAGATATCAATTGGCCATATCATAGACTCGGGATTACCTGACCCATTGGTGCCATCGACAGCTGTGAGACTAGGATTGCTAGGTTCTGTCTGAACTCTTTGGATGGTAACTGAAATTTTAGGACTTATGGAAGGATGCAGGTTATCCTGCATCCATTTCACCAGTAGCTAAGACTGTTGGTATAAAAGTGGGCCACTTTCTTGAGTTGTTTGATCTTCAGGGAAAACTCTGATTTGTACTGGAGATATCTTATGAGCCTCTTTGACCTCAATGTCTTCTTGGGGGTTATTTGTTTCTTCCTCCAATCCATATGCTACTGTTTCTTCAGGGTGTCAGCCAACTCCTTGAATTTCTTGCTCCAATAGCGTGGCCTACTCTTCATAGCTCAAAGCTCTAAACCTGGTTCCTCTAGGATCGGCCTTCCTGGATGCCACCATATCCCAGTCTCGAGCGTTCTCAGTGAAAATTTCATCCTCAAACCAATCGTGGGCATAAGGCTAACATGATGATACCTGTGATGCGTGCTGTAGGACCAATCCATAGGGATCGTGTTTGTGAAATTGGCTATTTTGGAACTGAAATTCCAATTGACCTAGCCCAAGTTGTTTATCATGTGCAGTGTCTTTGACCATGCATAAGCCGATATGAAATCCATACGGTATGAAATCTCGCTTCTTGTCTTTCACCAAAGTTGCATTGTATCCTTGTATGCTGGTTTGATAGAAGATTTATCCTAAGACTAGCCGGTATGGAACATGAAGGTGTAATAAATGTGGCGCCCCTGTGGCATCGAAAATCCTGATGTATGTTTCACGTTTGTCTAAATACTAGTGACCAATTTTGACTATGACCTTTTTTTATTCGTTTGATAATCTGGGGCATTCTCTCTTAAAGAGTAAGTAAATGGGCACAATAAAATGATCACAGATAACAACATAGGATTTCTTGTACCTGTTTTCCCACAAGATGTTATAGTATACATGGACTGCGAGCTCCTAAGGGTGCCAATTCAAGTTCATCCCAACAAAAGCGTTCCTGGTGTAGATGGCATCCAGTAGATATGAATCCATGTAGAAGGCAGGGGTATCTCCTTCCTTTGGCACCTGAGCTTGTTTTATGCATGTGCTCAACTGTTTGGAGATGATAGCACTCCAATTGAAATCGGTACTTGAAACGATGACTGTAAAAGCCAGAAGCATCTAAGCTTCTGAAAATCGGGAGCAGTCTTTCTCCCCATGTAATTTGCAGAGAAGGGCCATGAGATAGGCATATGGTTCACTGAGATTGACTGTCGGGTACCAGCCAGAAGTTCATTTCATGAATTTCTTGTCTTCCCTCCACCAGGATGCCAAGATTTTGCTAGTGTCATGAGAAGCATAGAAACTCACCATGAAATCAGTGTTCAAATTTTCTCCAAAGTCATTGAGTTTGTAGTATTTCTGAACTTCTAATGGCAGGAAAAACCCGACGCATTCACCATTTTCATCATTAATCAAAATTTTATGTGCATCTGTGTGATCAATGAGCCACTTTAAGAGTTTGATGCAAGGGAAAACCGTAGACCGGTTGCCACCATGTGGGGATAAGCCTTGCGAATGTTTGGGAGGACCTCATCCTCGAGCTCCCTTGTATCAGGGTCACTGTGCGGAGTATATTCGAGGGGCTCTTCTTTCTTTATCTTCTTGAAGACTTCTTCCCAGCGAGGAAAAGTCGTCTTTGCTCCAATGCTTGCCTCTGTATCCTCGAAAGGTGGGGGCTGGACAAAGGGCTCCTTTGTGATCACCTTGATGATGGACATTGGCTTAGGAGGGAATTCTAATTGTCTTGCAACCTCTAGGGAGGAGCCTTCTCCTATTTTTGATTCTTGTAGCTTTGGTGCCCGTGGTGATTTCCTGGTGGATGGCTTCTTTGGAGGCATTGTCCCTACAATCAAAACTTCCTTTTAAAGACATATACAGAGCAACATCAAGTGAGAACATATACAAATGAAACATAAATCCATAAGAGAACCCATACCTATAATGCTTGCTAAGAAAAATGTTTAATACTCACTGGACTTTGGATGCTTCCTCTGGACTGGTGGCTTCATTCTCCTATTTGTTCTTTATTCCTTGCTGCGTAGAGTGGGATCACACAAAAAGGAATCAAAAGAATATAACTGGGATATACTACTAGTCATATCAATTAGTTAATACGGGTGATAAATGAAGATTTCAAAATATAATGCTATCAGATTTTTTCCACTGAGACTTAATTGGTTGACGACAGAGGTGTGGATGGAGATGCATTGTATCTGTGAGTTTAATGGTTTCCTTTTGATTCACACATGAGCTAATAACTAATGCATGATCTACAAATTAACTAAATCTTTGAATGCAGATTACTTGACACAGCTAGGGGTTAAACATGATGTCACGTCTTACCTTCATAAAGATCAGGGATCGACTACTATTTTAGATTGTTTATCAACATTGCTATTTTTTTGATAAAACTCCCGATACCAGTGATGTTGGGATTGGTGATGTTTCGAGTGTCGGCGGTCGACAGTGGAACTCCTCTTTTGTGCGATGCTTATGATTAGACTTCTCTACCAAAGCCGAAAGGACCAGCATTTAGCGACATATTTTCGGAGACTATATGCATAAAAGAGATACTCTTATCAGGCGACGCCGAAGAATGTCGGCACTTGGCTACTTTGACTCCCCATACAATTTTTGCTACCTTAATATTTCACCGATGCCAAACTTCTCAAGTAAGTTGGGATAAATCTGGGTCATTGGTTCCTTGATCAGTCGTGGTGTTTCTCAAGATGGTTCTTAATATGCTCAAGAGAAACTCAAATATGAAACATATTAGATAACAAGGTTATCAGGCTCAAACCATGGTGAAAACAATCAAAGGTAGAAGACAAGGTGGTACCCAAAAGGAAGTAGTCACATAATTTTTAGGGTGTGTTGAGCACTCAACAAATGGTGATTCACTGGGAAAATGCAGAATATCTGTCCCATAAAACAAATATCTTATGTTCTTCTTTTATTTGTTCCAACTGGAAATATATATATATTAACTTTTATTGTGTTTTTATTATTGGAATTACTGCTTTAGGGCTTGGTCTTTTATCGGGAGGGAGTCAGTTTCCCCTCTCAAATTTTGAAAACGATAAGTACCTGCCCCGATCTTCTCAACCACCTGAAAAGGCCCAAGACATAGGCTCTGAAACTTGGAATGCTTCCCTTTGGGTTCATTTACCTTATCCCACTTTAGAACTAATTCTTCTACTTCAAAATTCTTTTCTTTAGCCTTATGCTTATCAAACCAACTTTTCACTATCTACTGATGGGATAAAAATTTAGACTTATCCCTTTCCCTCTCTTCCTCTAGCATGAGCAGAGTGTTGATTCTTTGTTGCATGGTCGAGGATTTATCATCGTTAGAATCTTGGGCCAATTGGAGAGATGGAAGATAAAGCCCATTCGAGAGAATGACTTCTTGTCTGTAGAATAGGAAGTACGAGGAATGCCCTATAGCCTCTTTGGGTGTGACCCTATCAGCCCATAGGGAATTATGGATTTGGTTATGCTGATTTCTATGGTTATCTGCAAATTTCTTCTTTAGTATCCTCACCATATTCTTATTGGTTGACTCTACCACACCGTTTCCCTGAGGGTAATAATTTGCAGAGTACTTGATTATGATTCCTTTGTCCAAAGTGAACTCTGTCAATAGGGTAGAGGAGAAGTAGGCTGCATTATCAAAGACCAGAATGGAAGGAATGACAAACCTTGTAATTAGCTGTTTTTCTATAAATTGGATGACTATTTTCTCATTTACATGGGTCAGAGGGATGGCCTCTGCCCACTTTGTGAAATAGTCGGTGGAAGTAAGAATATTCTTATGCAATTTTGAAGAATTAGGTGTAATTTCTCCTATGATATCCATCCCCCACTTCTCAAATGGTCTAGAGACGGTTACAAGATGAAGTGGGATTGTTTCCCTTCTCTCCTTTCTAGCACTTATTTGACAAGTCTTACAATTCCTGGAATAAGCATGAGCGTCTTTGAACATAGTGGGCCAATAATTGTCGGCTCTTAGAGCCTTATGAGCGGTGGTGTTCCTTGCAAAATGTCCCCCAGCAGGGCCATCATGGATTTCTTTCAACACTTTATCAGTGTCTTCATGTTCGAGACATCTTAGTAATAACCCGTCATAGTTGATCCACAAGAGTACCAAATTTATGAGGCAATATTGTGCGGATTTTAATCGGAGGGCTCTCCTTTCTCTGGGGTTGATGTTTTCGGGACAATTCCTATGATGTAATAGATGATAGAAATGTATGTTGCTTCACCACACCACAGTGCTATTTCATTATCCCACCCTGGATCTTGGTTTGCTTGATCTTGAGCTTTGACTGCAATCTTGCACAAACCTTTTCCTTTTACTAACTTGGCGGGTTTTATATATAGATCAAATTCCTGGACTACCACCATCCAGTTCCCTCTTCTTTCTCCCATTTCTTGTTGGGTAAACAAGGATGAGACTGTGGGGTGTGGCACAATCACCTTAGTGTGATTCTTGAGGATGTACAACCTAACATGCTTTACTTCTTTATAGACCATGTAGGCCTACTTGTCTATGGTGGGGTAATTGAGCTCAGCTCCTTGAAGGTTGGTGCTCATGAATGACACTAGAGCTTCATTGTTGTTGTCATCCTTCTGAGTCAAAACTACAAGTAGTGATTGGTCAGAGGTGACAGTATAAAGGTTAAAGTCTCTATTGAAATTAGGACTTCACAATACCAGGGCTCGGGATATGAAAACTTTAATATTGTTGAAAGAGTCTTTTCGTTCATCATCTCACTTAAACTTGGAATCTTTTCGAATAATGTTTTGTAAGGGTTTGATGATTTCGGTGAAGTCGGGGGTGAATTTCCTTACAAAATTAATTTTCCTGAAAAAAGACTGCATAGCCTTCTTGTTATGGGGTAGCGGGAGTTGATCTATGGGTTTAATCCTTTTGGGGTCTATGTGAATTCCTGCTTGAGATATAATATGACCTAACAACTTACCTTCTTCAACACCAAATATAGTTTTCTTAGGATTGAGTTATATACCGTATTTTCGGCATCTTTCAAAAATCTGAGTTAAGTGTTGGATGTGTTCCTCTCTATTCTTCGAATACACCGTTACATCATCTAAATACACTACCACACACTTACCTATATGTCCCCAAACACCACATCCATTTCCCTTTGAAAGGTTGCTCCTACGTTAATCAAGACGAAAGGCACGTGTTTATAAGAGAAGGTTCCCCATTTGGTCTGGAGGGTAGTTTTTTATTGGTCTTCCTCTGAAACCAACACTTGGTTGTATCCTGAGAAACTGTCTAGAAGGGAGAACATTTTCGAGCCTAAAACGGTCTGTAGGAGTTGTTCCATCAGTGGGATGGGATAATTGTCCTTTTTTGAATCTCTGTTGAGATTCTGAAAGTCTATGCATAATTGGATTTCTCTTGACTTTTTTCTTACTGGAACAAGGTTCGCTACCCAGGCAAAATGTCTAACTTGAAAAATTATATTTGTATCTAAAAGCTTCCTTAACTCTTGATGCATTAGGGGTTCCAAGGATGGGTGGTACTTCTGGAGCTTCTATTGAGAAGGTTTGACTTCGAGTTTCAACATGATGGTGTGTTGAATGATGTGAGTATCATACGTTTTCAAATCTTTATAGGACCAGGTGAACACATCCTGGTATTGTTTGAATAATTTGAGGTAGGATTTCCTCTCCTCTTTAGATATTGTTTTGTCGAGATTTAAATACTTTGGGTTGTTTGGGGTTCCAAGATTTACAGTTTCATGGAGGGGGCAGGAGCTACCAGTCTTTGTGTTTTTAGGTCCTTTGAATCGTTCCTTTAGATCAAACAAATTCTCTAGATTTGGTATCCCTTTTGGAATTGTGTGAGCCTTTTGTTTATCCATGTGTTGACCCTCCCGAGGACTGGTTTCTGTTAGTTTCTCTTGGAACTCTTCATCATCAATAGAGAGGTCTTTGAAGTTGTCTTGATTAGTCAAGAAGCTTATGATCTGTTCATCCCCCTCAAAGACTTTCCAATTAGAGATATTATTAGGTATCAATGGTTTGTAGAGCAGTTCTACAATGAATCAGGAGGCTTCGTAATCTTCTAAAGGCGAGAATCTTGAAGAAACGGTGGCTAAGGAGTCAGTAAGGATGTTCTTTGGTCTAGGGATCACAGTGATATTGAAAGCTTCAAATCATTCTATCAGCCTCTGCACCTCCTGTTGGTATTTCTTAAGATGAGGGGAGTTGCAGTGTATAGTGTTTCTCACTTGTCTAAAAATGATTTCCGAGTCTCTGAACACCATTAATTCCTTTAAATTAATATCTATGACTTTATTTAACCCTTGTACCAGGGTGTTTATGGATAAATTTGTGAGTGCGGACACAAACCAATCTCCCCAGATCCACCTGGATCTGGAACAAACCGTGATAGAATACTAGTCTTTCCCTAGATCTCGATATTGAATGAACTAAGAGAAATGGATGGTGGACATACCTTATGAACACTCTCCTTTAATCTCTGTTGTTCCTTGCTCTGCTCTGATTCTCTTGTGTTGTTTCAATCACAACAACACAAACCAATCACAGCAAAGGCATTAATATATTCAATACCTAGTCTATACATGTGATCAAGGAATCATGTAATAAGATGACATCATCATTATGGGAAAGGGACATATTCATGTATT
>ML777784.1:134501-156331 GCA_009831015.1 Picea engelmannii
CATATGATTACTTGTTGTCTCTTGCTGCTGTAGCTTCAATCCTCCATACAGTCTTGCACAAGTTCTCCAATCAATCTCTAGCTAGCATGCTTCCTCTTCTTGTTCTTAACCATTTCCATAAGTAATCTCCTCAATATATAGGAAAAGATTGATTAGTTACTTGGATAGGGAATGATCCCAAGATATCTAGAAAGTCAGTATTTTGCCAACCATTCGAACTCCAACTCACCCTTCTAGAAGATTCCTTCTAGAAGGATCGAGAACTTATTCATTTTCTTCCTTCAGAAACATATTCGCACCCTAACCATTGACACAGTGTGGAAAGTCCGCAGTCAAGATGAATGCAGCATGCGGGAATTAAGGATTCTCGCAGGAGAGTATATATGCAGCCTGCGAACTATTTTCAAAATATGATTTTGAGAAAATGACAAGTGTAACCTTCTTCAGGAAAATGTTCTTAATGAAGAGTTTGATTTTCCATTATCATATATTATCTTGATAACCAAAAATGTGGATAACACAGGGCTTCATACTCAACAATGTTGTTGGTGCACTTGAATTCTAGTCTACAAGATAAGAAATGGTGTTTACCCTTTTGATCGATGAGGATGCACCCTACTCCCGAACCCTCTTATGACTTGGATCCATCAAAATAAAGGGTCCAAATTTGCAAGCGATGGTTTCCATTCCAAACAGTGTTCCGCTCTTCGATCTTTTCTTTCAGAAGACCTAACACTAGGTCTTGACAAAAGAGAGAATCTTCCATTGGCATTGGGAATTCTTCTTGAAAGATCATCTTGGAGCTTTGGGTAAGAGAAAAATATTACAAGAGAGGAGAAAAATTGCCAAAGTGAGAATCACAAGAATAATTCCCTAGTATGGGAAAATCGGTGGAGGTTGGTTTGTTCATGGTTTCCAGGTCAGTGACTGTATGTTTTAGATATCTTTCCCTATCGATTATGATCATGTTCTTGTATCCCTTCAGTGGTAGCCAAAGGTGTTCCAAATCTGTGTTGAAGTATCCGTTTAGTTCTTTGGACAAATCGTGGCTCAATAATAGCCCATATGTCTCAGGGATATCCACCACAATGATGTCAATCACCTGCATAAAATTAGGATGAGTGGCTACACTGATCATCAAATCTTTGAATTCCCCCATGACTTTGACCTTGCTCCTGTCCAGTTATATGACATGCTTATCACTTTTTAGAGGGACAACACCTAATTTTTTACAAACGACCAAGGGCATGACATTGGAAGATGCCCCGGAGTCTACCAGATAGTTGTGGATATTCTTGTTGAAGAATTCAAACGTTAAAAGGAAAGGTGGTACAAAAGGCCTCTCCTTCCTACCTTCTGAGTAGGTGTTTATCATTAGTTTAATTACCAAATCCATAGGGGGAAGATTCTTCTCCTGACCATCGCCAGTGGTCGGGTTTTTTGCCGAACTTAGAGCTTGCAACATAAGGTATTTCTGTTGAGGGATTCTACATATGTCCATAACCGATACATTAGCTTTCATCTTCTTCAAATCTTCTACTACATTGTAATCTAATTTAGGAGAATCATGAGTATGGATACTTATATGCTTTTTACCGGGAGTGAAATACATTCTCGGGCGATTAGGAGTTAATTTACTTTGTGAGGCATGGGTGGCATTGGTATCTTTTGGTCTGGGTTGACCCTTACTACGTGTTTGTACCACTGATATCTCTTCAGGTGGTTCCTGAGGTTTAAACAAATCATCCAAAGACACGATCACGTCAGGATCCCATATTAGCATGGTCGTGTCTTATGGTGGGTCAGCCTCTTCTTGATTGGCAATGTTAAAGGTCGAACTACTGGATGGTTCGGTGAGAGAGACTTCACCTAGAAAATGATTGGTCATTAAATTCATGGCATGGACCCACTGAGGACATTCCATTTCTGAGTGGTTCTCTTGGTGGTATGGATAGAAAGGATCAGACGTGACATTCCCTAAGTAAATGTTTAGGTTGGATGGGGGAGGTTCAATTGCTTTGAAAGTCTGGTTTCTTTTAAAGAAAGCCTTATAGGGTCTTTGGCCTTGGTTTCCATCAACCACATTTCCTTTCATATCTATAATCTCATTTGATAGTTTCTTGACCATGCGTTGCAGGTATTCTATATCTCCATTACCCTTATTAGAATTTGGTTTGATCAGCTTCCTTGACGATCTAGTCAAGAGGATTCCTCTCCTAGGAGGGGGCTAGCTTTCTTTTCTCGCTAGAGATGCTTTTCCTTCTTTACACCCTTTCATATGGAACTCTATCATCTTGGCCTCTTCAAAATTGTTTGCGAGGGTTTACTTAGTAGCTCTTTTAACGAACATGGAAATAGAGGCTGTAAGTGCATTGGCATAGACCTTGATTTGAAACTCTTGAGTCGGTTTCGCCGCGGGCTGAAATTTGTTTAGGATAGTTGTGAATCTTTGACCCTTTCCTTTGGGGTCATGGTGGCTATGAATAATTCGGCCATAAGGGCTCCCGTGGTAGTTTCTTCAGAAAATTTGTCTAGGAAATCCTTTTGGAACTTAGTCTAGCTGGTTATGGATCCTACAAGCAAGTTAAAATACCAAGTGGAAGTTGAGTTCTCAAACGTGTAGGGGAAAATTCTGCATACCACATCTTCATGTTGAATGTTCATAAGCCTGATTGTGAGTATGAAATTCTTGATATGATCTTTGGGAAATCATGAGGTTTCACGATCATACTTGGGGAGCAACTTTTCTAGGTGCCAAGGGAGATTATGTACTCGTCTAGGGATGGCCACGACGTCCCCAACCAACCAAGGTTGGTTGTATTGAAGTGGAACTTCCCTCTCCTCCTCTCGACCGTTCTTCTCTTCCATATATTTGGACTCGGAGTCAGGATCTTCCTCTTCTGAAAGATCGTTAGGTTCAGAGATGTCATCGGCTGGCATCTTGGGTATGAGGTCAAGAGGTTCTTGGATTTGGGTGATCACAAAGTCTATTAATTCTTCGATGGAGTGTATGAAAACTTCATCAGGAGTGTTGACTACTAGTATACTTTGTTCTTTTCTTCGTAGGAGGATGGGGGTGAAGGGCGACGCGTCGATTTTCTAGGCATAGGCTCTGGTAATCCTTCTAAACTGATTCACTTCCTCGTGAGGGAGGGCGTAAGGTATTTCAGGGTGAAGATATCCTTCCTCGAAGTGGGGTGAGTTATATTCTTTGGGAGTACTCGGTAAAGGTGGGATGTATGTTGGATGACTAGCCATGCATGTGGGTCATTATGAATCTATAGGTTGTTGAAAATATCATACAACTTACATATTCAACCATTCATTCTCAGGACCTCTTTCTAGAACCAATTCTGTTGATGGGGCTTAAATCCCCTGATTCAACAGAAGGAACCAAACCCGCCACTGAGGCCCAACTAGACTCTGTAACATTTGGAGTGGAATGGTTCTCCAGATCTTACAATCTGGCCAAATTATTGAAGAGCTTTTGTGTTTTCTGGTGAATGCTCTTCCTTCGGATAAGACAATTTTTTTTGTATTTTCTCTTAGGTGGGGAAGGTACAAGAGATTCAAGACAATATAAACCAACTTGACAAAGATAGGAAAAGAGTTTTAACTATTGGGAAGGGGTTGAGCTTGGGATAACCCGCTACGCAAACATGAAGACAACGATCCTATGCCAAAGGGGCTAGTAATAATACTTTAACCGAAAGAGAATCCAACTGTTGTCTAAGAAAACTACTTAACAGAAAGAAGACACGGATATGATCAAGATCAAGGTAAGAAAAATAATTCATCTACCGAGACATTCATCACATAGCTGAGGTAAACTACTTATCACAGAGAAAGAAACACAACTGTAATCAATGTCACGGTAAGTAAAATGATTTACTTTCATCATCACCAAGACATTCATCACATAGAAGCACAATGATTTACTTTCATCATTCAAAGAAAGGAACATAAAAACATTGCACCAGATAACTTGACAACAAAATTAATTGCTCTTACTCATTTACTGCAACATTCATGGAACAGGAAAGGAAGTAATTCTTCTCCAACTCCAATCACATACATCTGATGAAAATAACTCGGCTATGGTCCAGAAGGACTTCTTAATTCATAGAAGTCTCAAAATAATTATCAACAACCAAAAGAAAAGAGTTCTTACAAAAACCATCGACCTTTTGACCATCGGTCGATTTTTCTATTTATAATATAAAGTCTTAATAGTAATTAATGGTAAAACACAATTTGAGCTAATCAAGAATCACCACGTGGCGTCATCATCTAATAGTATTTCAACAGTCCACCTGAGTTGTTTCTTGAAAAGGGTGGACTCTTTCATAATCAGACCATATGATAAAGAGTTCTTCACAGGTGTTGGCCCATGGAAACCTGTGTTGTTCCATTAGAGCCGCATAGATTCCCTTGATGTCTACTGCATGCACCCAATATTTTGCGAGGATGAAGTTCAACTTCTAAAGTATGGCTCTGGCTTTGATTGGATGTCCTGTGAACTTTCATACTTGCCTAAGCTTTGCATTGGTGATCTTTTCACATTCTTCGGATCATGACACATCTTGTTTGGTGCCTATCTTGATTATTTCATTTAGGCCGATAAACATATTGGGGGTACCATACTCAAGGGGTCCGATGTCTTTCATTATTTTATTGATTTCATCCCAGTGATTTTGACATCTAGCCCATTGTTCTTGGATTTATTCATGTGGGATTCAAGACATTTTGGCCCAATATTTGGCCAATCACTTCATGCAATTGAGACTGCTTTTACTTACTAGCCGAACGTCGTGGTCTTCCTTTTATCAGCCTTTCTAGATTGCCTCAATAAACTCAAGCATCTCCACTGCCTGTTGTGCCTTCTCATACCATCGTTCCATTTCCTTATATGTCGTGAGTGCCATGAGAGTGTCTTCTTGGAATTCATCTATATTCAATATTAACAGTTGTCTTTCCTTCTTGAACTCATCATAAACTTTACCGAACTCATCTTTTAAATACACAACTGTCTATGTAGCACCCTTATAGTAATAAAAAGGATGGCACAAGTGTTCGAGCTCCTTTTGGGTGGTGACAAGTTCCTTTTCATCTCTCCTGGCTCTATTCTAAGCGGTCTCTGAGAGTGCTTTTCCCACACCAATTAGCTCAGATGTACGGGCGCCTGCTGTATCGATTAACTTCTCCTTAGTGATGACTATGATGGATTGATCACAGGGTGATTCTTCTCTTCTTTGTAGTCTTATGAATGATATCCTTTCTCTTTTGATCATAGGAGATCGCATAGACATCTGCGACCTCATCTACTGGGTCTGGTATTTGCTGATCACCCCATGTGAGATTGTTTCCCAAGCTTCCTGTAGTGTAAATTTGTTCGAGATTGGGCTCTCGAACTTATTCATTCTACCTTGTAGATCCAACTTCTACTTGTTTCTCACTGGGGATATGAGTATTGGGCAGAATAGAGGTTTTTTGTATGGACTTGTCACTTACTTTCTCATCGATCGTAGAACTGTCGATTTCCTTCTGTGGAGGCTCGTCACTTGGGCCTACATCTATTTCTAGTTCATCAAAATTTCCTATGTTGAGATTACCTTCAGCTTCAGCTTCCTTTTGTGGGATTCCCTAGTCCTGAACCCCGAGCCCAATAGAAGAGACCTTTAAGGGACTTGGGGAAAAGGTATTTTCGGGACCTTCTTCTTCTTGGATGTGCACCGGGGTGCTACAAGAAGGATTTGTACTCTCGTTGTCACTGTATATATGTATTAGCTTGATCAAGGGGTTGGGAAATTGTGTTTCTTTCAACACCTGACCTGTCTCTGGTTGATTTGTTCCTTCTTCTGAGAGATTAATTGGTGATATCGTAGACTCAGGATTAGCTAACCCATTGGTACCATCGACAAATGTGAGACTAGGATTGCTAGGTTCTGTCAAAACTCCTTGGATGGTAATTTCGGGACTTATGGCAGGATGCGGGTTATCCTGCATCTGTTTCATTAGTAGGTGAGACTATTGGTATAAAAATGTGCCACTTTCTTGAGTTGTTTGATCTCGAAAAATATGATTTGTACTAGGGGTCTCTAATGAGCCTCTGTGACCTCAATGTCTTCTTGGGGGTTATTTGTTTCCTCCTCCAATCCATATTCTACTGCTGCTTCAGGGTGTCAGCCAACTCCTTTAATTGCTTGCTCCAATAGTGTGGTCTGCTCTTCATAGCTCAAATCTCTAAACCTAATTCCTCTAGGATCGACCTTCTTGGCTACCAACATATCACAGTATTGAGCATTATCGATGAAAATTTCATCCTCAAATCGATCGTGGGCATAAGGCCAACAAGATGATACCTGTGACATGTGTTGTAGGACCAATCCCTTGGGATCATGTTTGCAAAATCAGCTAGTTTGGAACCAAAATTCCGATTGACTTAGCCCAAGTTGTTTAGCATGTGTGGTGTCTTTGACCATGTAGAAGCCGATATGGAATCCATACGGTATGAAAGCCCGCTTCTTGTATTTCACTAAAGTTGCATTGTATCCTTGTATGATGGTTTAATAGAAGATTTATCCTAACACTAGTTGGTTGGGAACATGAAGGGGTAATAAATGTGGTGCCCTTGTGGCACCGAAAATCCTGATGTAGGTTTCTCGTTCATTTAAATACCAGTGACCAATTTTGACTATTACCTCTTTGCTTTGTCTACTAATCTAGGGCATTCTCTCTTAAAGAGTAATAAGTAAAAGGGTGCAATAAAACGATCAAAGATAACAACATAGGATTTCTTGTACCTGTTTTCCCACAAGATGTTGTAGTATACATGGACTACGAGCTCTGAAGGGTGCCAATTCAAGTTAATCCCAACAAAATCATTCCTAGCGCAGATGATGTCCAGTAGATACAAAGCTATGTAGAAGGAAGGGGTATCTCCTTCCTTTGGTGCCTGAGCTTGTTTTATGCATGTGCTCAATTGCTTGGAGATGATAGCACTCCAACTAAAACTGGTACCCGAAACGACAACTGTAAAAGCCAGAGGCATCCATGCTTCCAAAAACTGGGAGCAATCTTTCTCCCCATGTAATCTGTAGACAAGGGCCATGAGATAGGCATATGGTTCCCTGATATTGACCATCAGGTACCAGCCAAAATTTTGGTTCATGAATCTCTTGTCTTCCCTCCACCAGGATGCCAAGATCTTGCTAGTGTTGTGAGAGGCATAAAAACTCACCACGAAATCAATGTTCAAATTTTCTCCGGACTCATTGAGTTTGTAGTATTTCTGAATTTATGATGGTAGGGAAACCCCGATGCATTCACCATTGTCATCATTAATCAAAAATTTATGTGCATAGGTGTGATCAATGACCCACTTTAAGAGCTTAATGGAAGGGAAAACCGGAGACCAGCTTGCCACCATGTGTAGATAAGCCCTGCAAATTTTTTGGAGGACCTCATCATCGAGTTTCCTTATATTAGGGTCACTGTGTGGAGTATATTCGAGGGGCTCTTCTTTCTTGATCTTCTTGAAGACTTCTTCCCAGTGAAGAAAAGTCATCTTTGCTCCAATGCTTCTATATCCCCGAAGTTTGGGGGCTGGACAAAGGACTCCTTGGTGATTGTCTTGATGATGGACACTAGCTTAGGAGGGAACTCAAATTGTCTTACAACCGCTGGGGAGGAGCCTTCTTGTATTTCCAATTCTTGCAGCTTTGGTGCCCATGGTGATTTATTGGTGGATGGATTCTTTGGAGGCATTGTCCCTGCAATCAAAACCACCTTTTAAACACATATACAGAGCAACATCGGGTGAGAACATATACAAATGAAATGTAAAGTCATAAGCGAACCCATAACTGTAATGTTGGCTAAGAAAACTGTTTAATACTCATTGGACTTCGGATGCTTCCTCTGGACTGGTGGCTTCATTCTCCTATTTGTTCTGAATTCCTTGCTGCGTAGAGTGGGATCACACAGAAAGGACTCGAAAGAATATAACTAGGAGATACTACTAGTCATATCAATTAGTTAATATGGGTGATAAATGAAGATTTCAAAATATAATGCTATCATATTTCTGCCACTGAGACTTAACTCGTTGATGACGGAGGCGCGGATGGAGATGCATTGTATTAGTGAGTTTAACGGTTCCCTTTTGATTCGCGAACGAGCTAGTAACTAATGTGTGATCTATGAATTAACTAAATCTTTGAATGTTGAGTACTTGACAAAACTAGGGGTTAAACGTCATGTCATGTCTTACTTTCATAAATATCGGGGATCGACTACTATTTTAGATTGTTTATCAATGTTGTTATTTTCTTGATAAAACTCTCGATACCAGTGATGTTGGGATTGGTGATGTTTCGGGCGTCGACAGTCAGCACTGGAACTCCTCTTTTGTGTGACTCTTATGATTACACTTCTTTGTTGAAGATGAAAGGATCGACATTCGACAATATCTTTTCGGATACTATATGCATAAAAGAGATACTCTTATTGGCTGACATCGAAGAATGTCGACACTCGGTTGCTTTGACTTCCCATACAATTTTTGCTACCTTAATCTTTCACCGATGTCGAACTTCTCAAGTAAGTCAGGATAAATTTGGGTCGCTGGTTCCTTGATCAGTCATGGTGTTTCTCAAGATGGTTCTTAATATGCTCAAGAAAAACTAGGATATGAAACATATCAGATAAGAAGGTTATCAGGCTCAAACCACGGTGAAAACAATCGAAGGTAGAAGACAAGGTGGTACCCAAAAGGAAGTGGTCATAGAAATTTTAGGGTGTGTTGAGAAATCAACAGTAGGTTAGCTACTATGATCCTAGTGCTCAGTATAGGAAAGGATGGGGATCATTTCAAAGAAAAAGAAGATTAACTTTTTTCTATAATTGCAAAAGACCAAGACATATAGCTAAGGAATTCCCTGGTAAAAGACCTAGTTGCCTTTGTTGTCAAGCTATGGATCATGAAGTTTTGGATTTCCCTATAATGATTGCTAAGGTTGAAATAATGAATATGAGACAAGAAAACACCGAGGAAGATCAAGAAACTAAGACCATGGCAGAACCCCAGAAAGAATCAGAGAATGTATTTCTACAAATGAAAGAAACCCTGAATGATCACATAAATGTCTACTTATCAAAGATCTTCAAAGAAAAAGAATGCATAAAAAAAAGAATAGGAGACTTCGACATTGACTGTGTTCTAGATGAAGAAACATAGGTGAACTTTGTGACAGAAAGAACTTGGGAAATTTTAGGAAATTCTGATGTGATTCCTTCATTGGGAAGAATAGGATTATTTAGAGGAAAGTTGATAACCCTATGTGGAAGACTCACCCAAATATCTATAAGTGCTCATGGAAATATGACAGAGGAAGATTTTGAGGTTGCTAAATTTATTGAGAACAACACTCCATTTTCTATATTACTAGGAAAAACTTCGATTGAGAAAGATCAAGCCAAAAGAAAAGAAGATGAAGTCTTAGAGCAGAAGAAGCAAGAATTAGAAGATTTCATGACTAGGAGGATAGAACACTTGATTGAAGAACAAGAGAATAGAGAGAAGCTATTTAGAACTAGAAACTTGGATGTCAAAATTGAAATAACATAAGAAGACTTATCGAAGAGTAGAGAACCTACCCCAGACAAAGAAGAAGTATTGGCCTTGAACCCTACAAAAGACCATCAACAATGCAAAGTTAATATGCTAAAAGGAGATAAGAATCAGAATGGAAAGAAGAATACCGAGATGAAGATCATAGGGAAGAAGGCTATAAAGCTCAGTAAGAAGAGAGAAGAGTTGCAAAATGTTCCAGAAGGGACTTCGAAGAAGGAAGGTTTGCAAAACTGGAACTTCGTTGAGATATCAAAACAGTGCAACCTAGCACTTCACCATGGTAAAGAAATATAGTTGTTGAAAGAATTATAACCATTATCCCAATGCCCCAAATGGTTAGAACAATAGTTATGGCCAGAAATATCACCATCAGACCATTGGGACCATGCCATAATGGACATAACTACATTGATGAAGGCCTCTCGTCCATTGGAGAGATTTGTTACACCATTGTCTACTTATTGTGTCGACTATTGCACTGAAAACACTTCTGCGAATTGTATCCTAGCCAAATCATTGCTACCAAGTTGTGTTTATTGAGATCGACACCTATTGTATTGCTTTGAGCACTCATTCATCCGCATGCATTTTCCGATCTAAGCGTGCATGTCAGAAGAGCTTAGCATCGCAGAGAAATTTTTCAAAGAAGTTCTAATTGACGTTATGGCTGAGAAGGTGATGTATGTCGGAGATCAATCCTCATTGATGAGAGGAGTGCAAGCCTCCCCATCGCCTGCTCGCATATACAGACCATATCGACCTGCAGTAGAGAAAATAACCAAGCATCAATATGACTTGGTAAACATGAAGTTAATCCCGACTATCCTACCCAACTAAATCCTACCTTTGGCTGACGCGGTGAGTTGTGATAATATCCCAAGAGACTTTGATTACACCATGGTTACTGCATACATCCCAAAGGGGATACGTGCAGTTAGAACACAACAGGATAATATCGTGACATTAAAATTCAGTGACTTCAATCTAGGGGACTGTGAGAACTACAACATGCTCTCTCCTTACAATTATTTGACCAGGATGAAGGGGAAGAACTCAAAAATAATCCCCCAGCCATGAACTATGAACCTCGCGGAGTCCACCCTCTTGAGTGTGATGAATATTCTACACTTTGGAAGGCACCAAGAGGTTATTGCGTGTGTTAATATCCTGCTATCATGGTGGCTATGTATGGATAGACTGATGCATCACAGTCGATCCAATGTTGATCCATAGGATTACCAGATTGAGCATGCAAGGACCCGACCCACAGGACTTCTACCAAGGGAAGGCTACACATCGTGATTTGGCATAGAGGATCAAACACACATATGGCGATGTAGAAAAGAGGACACGAGGCTATAAGGTATATTCCTTCCAGAATGGCACAATGTGCCTAGCCTACCAGATGATTGCATGAAAGCTCATGAGAAAGAACAGACCTACATAGGTCACAGGATTTGTTATTGACCTTGCCGGGAAATGTGTAGAAGGAATCCAGATGAACTGGGAAAAGTACCTAGTCAACCAAGTGTAATTGGATTGTCGCAAATCTCAGGATCAGGGCTATGAGTTCCACTTTAGCTGGCTCCTGATCCTCATAGAATTTACTGCTTGGGAGATGCCTGAAGCTGCGACCTTCCTGGACATTGAGCCATTCAAACTGCTCGTTGCAAAGTTCACCAAGCTCTGGTACTTGAGTGATATGGGAAAAAAGTGGCAGTCAAATTCAGTATTCCATGTGTATTATCTCCAGTTGAAGAGGGCTATCGAGTTTGTCCCTTGCATGACGTCGAACACCCTGCACCAGTTCAGACCTCTCATGAAGTTCTGTGTAGATCAGTACTTCATTTATATCACTGCATGTACAGACAAGCATAAAGAAGAGCTTCAGTCATACTATAAGCTCACAGAGGAGGACCTTTATGAGATAACTAAGGACTGGTCAACAAACCTCCTTATCCTAGCTGACCCTACAGAAATGTCTGATCCTAAACTAATCGGTATCTCGGAGGCCACTCACAAAGAACACGACACACTTGGAAACAACAGAAGGAAGAAGACCAAAAAAGTATGAAAACTGATCAGTGCATCAGATAAAATTGCTTCAGCATCACCTAGACAAGGAGGTGATGATGAAGTATATAGAGAAGAGACCAATGTCAAAGAAGATCAACAGAAGTAAGGAAAAGCAACACCACCTAGGGATCTTGTTGATGAGGCTAATCCCTTGAAGAAAAGAAAGGTTTCCCCCATTAAACCTACCTCACGGAAGAAGTCAAGAGCGAGCAAAACCATGATGTGAATCGTGCTCACGGTCGATGACTTAGAATTCATCATCGTAGTTGTAGCAGATGCCTCACAGGAAATTTTGCATAAACATGAAGCCAAGAAGGAGGAGATGTATGACATAATCAACGTTGAACTCAGAGGGGTACAGCAGGCCCTTCAATCCAGTCGCACAGCATCCACTGCACCCCCACCATCAGAAGCACCAGAGTTGGGAGATGAGCCTACCCAACTCCGCAGACTAGATGATGCGACTAAAGCTCACCTTAGTTGTGCATAGGAAGAAACAGAACAAGCCACAAAGGTCCTAGAGAAAGTTGTTGTCCCTTGACCAAGTTTTCGGAACACTTGGTCATATTTGACCGTTTTTGGGACTTCGACAACCTGTCAAAGATGGAGTGCTAGATGAAGTGGAGATTGCAAAATCTCGGCCCACTTTTCGGCCCATTTTGGGTTTTGGGAATATGTAATGGGAAAAGGGATGTCATCCCGTGGGTTCACCCACGCTTAGGAACACTTTTGTAAATGTATAAATAGACATCTAGGCATCTAGTAGAGTATTGTAATCTACTGTATCTATGTGATATAGGCTACGTGCCAAGTGGGATTTGTGTGATCAATGTGTTGTGTATTCTATAGGCTTGCAGAGCTTAGTGCAAGTCCTTGTGTGGATATATAGAAGAATTTGTGCTGTAAGGCAAGGAAGAAGGATCTAACGAGCTACGCAGATATTCTGTCCTATGCACAGTATGTTGTGATGGCTTCGTGATTGTAACTGATTGAAGACACTAATAAAGAAGAAGATTTGGTGGACGTAGCCCCATGGTGGGGGTGAACCACATAAATCTGTGTGTTATGCTCTGTGATTTGACTTGATTTGTTTATCTCTTCTTTGGCTAAGTTCTTTGATATAGTTAGATAGATCTACTTATGCTTTGTGCTTCATTAGATATGTATGAATAGTAGATCCAATATGTATGAAGATGCTTAGTGATAATCTACTGGATCCAATCTGTTTTATTGTTGCTAAGTACTAATATACCTTACGTCTAAGTGAATTCTGTGATGTTGTGTTCTATTTGAGAAGTATAATAAGGATTGAATATTTATGAATGATCGATGCTAAGTGCTCTTTAAGTGATATAATCACAGATCCATCTCCCAACTTAGGTTGCAGACATTTGAATCCTGCAACCACCCCTGCTTCTACCTCAGGTGAGACCTCATATGCTTCGCAGGTGTTGCCGAAAGGGCTGGTAGTTAGGGTTTTTTTGTGCATTGTGTAGCATTGAACCTAGAGTCTACCCCTGTGCCAACAAATGGTTCTATTGCTGGCACTTAAATTGTGATTGCTGGGAACTAAGGGAAAAGAAGCCTTGTGTGAAGATTCAATTGGAAACTATGGAATTCCTATGCGTGGATATGTGCCCTAGTGCACAGTATTCCACTTGATCTGAAAATATCTGTTCTAAAGAAAGAAGGCCAAATCCGAAGAAAAGAAGAAAGATCTGAATGCTTTGTGCTCTAAGAAAAGAAAAAAAAAAGTTTCTAAAGAAAAGAGGTCAGATCTATAGAAAAGAGGTCAGATCTGCAGAAAAGAGGTCAGATCTGTAGAAAAGAGGTCATATTTGTAGAAAAGAGGTAAGATATGTAAGCTTAGTGCTCTAATAAAGGTAAGAATAGTTAAAAAAAAATTAGATTTGGAAGTTTTGTGCTCTGTAGAAGTGGAAATTTTTGTTTCTAAGTATGGATCTAGGTATGTTTGATAGATTCTGTCCTAGCTTGAAAACGAGGGTACTGATAGATGAAACAAGGTTTGATATGAGTAGATCTAATAAGAATAATGATAGATATGTTATACCTATGCATAGAAATAATGCTTGGACTAACAAATGGATGAAGGGCCCTAGAAATAATTTTTTGTAGGTTAGCTACAAAGATCCTAGTGCGCAGTACAAAAGAGGCTGGGGATCATTTAAATGAAAAAGAGGAATAACCCTATGTTACAATTGCATAAAACTAGGCCATCTAGCTAAGGAACCCTGGTGGAAGACCTAGTTGTCTCTGTTGCAAAGCTGTGGACCATGAAGTATTGGATTTCCCTATAATGATTTCTAAGCTTGAAAGAATGAATCTGAATGAAGAAAACCCTAAGGCAGATCCTGAAATAGTAGAACCCTAGAAGGAATTAGAGAAGGTATTTCTATAGATGAAAGACACCTTGAATGATCACTGGCATGTTAGGCTACCAGAGATCATCAAAGAAAAAGAATGCATCGAGGCAAGAATAGGAGACTTCGACATTGACTGTGTCCTAGATGAAGAAACACAGATGAATATTATGATAGAGAGAACTTGGGAAATCATAGGGAGGCCTACTATGATTCATTCGTTAAGAGTAATAGGGTTATTCAGAGGGAAAATGGTAAACCTATGTGGGAGGCTCACTTAGATATCTATGCATGTCAATGGAACTTCGACAAAAAAATATTTTGAGATTATTAAATTTATTGAGGACAACGCCCCATTTATTATGTTACTTGGAAAACCTTGGATTGAAAGAGATCAAGCCTGAAAGAAGGAAGAAGAAAAGGTTTTAGAACAACAGAGACAAGAGTTAAAAGATTTCATGACCAAAAGGATTTTGCAGTTGATTGAAGAACAAGAGAACAAATCCAAGCTATTTGACACTAGAAGCCCAGATGTCAAAGATGCAAGATCTTTAAAGGACTCACAGAAGATTGAAGTATATGACTCATATATAGAATAAGTATTACCCCTGATTCTTAGGAGAGAATCTCAGCAGGGCGAAGTGACTAGGTCCAAGGAAAATAAGAATCAAAATGGGAAGAGAATCACTGAGACAAATCTCACTGGAAAAAATGCTAGGAAGCTAAGTAAAAAGAGATCTAAGATCGAGAGCCTACAGAATATTCTAGAGGGATCCTTGCAGAAGAAAAACTTGCAGAATTTGAACTTCACTAAGATATCAGACCAACGACATAGGCCACTTCGGTGAGGTGAAGAAATATAGCCATTAGAAGCTGATATATCTGTTCGACTGCTACTCCGAATAGATCGAAAAGCATTGATGGATCACCACCAAACCATCAGACCATGCCATAATAGATAGAACATGAATTAATGAGGTTCATACCCGTTGCAAAGAAAACTGTTGCCAAGAGTGCCTATATATCTCGTTGTGCCATGCCTGAAGAACACTTTTTCCAACTAAGAATTTGAAGCCCATAGACTAGCAAGTGCATACAGTGATCATCACACCCTTGTTGTTCATTCCTATGCATTGTTTAATATCATTGTGACCCCTATAATTTATCTCGAGTGTGTATGTCCGACGAGCTCACCGCAGTCGAAGAATCTGTAACAGAATTTTTTCTTGATTTAATGACTAAGAGAGTCATGTCGAAAAGAGGAGTATCCACAGGTGTTCAAGCATCATCAATGAGAGTATTGGCAGCCTCTCCATCCACTGCTCAAGTTGGACCATCCCGACACGCCGATGACAAACGTACTAAACACATAGACAATATAGCGAATAACAAGTTGATTTCGAGCATTCTACCTGCCTACCTACCCCCTCTAAGTGATACCATCAATCAAGATAGTGTGCCCAGATATTTTGACTATGCTTTGGTCATGGCGTACTACCCGAAAGGGATATGTGCAGTTCAAGCCGACCAGGATAAGCTCAAAACATTGAATTTCAGTGACTTCAACCTTGGAGATAGGAAGGCTTACAACATGCTCACCCCACACAAGTATCTGACCAAAACTAAAGGCAAGAATTCAAGGATTATCCCACATTCATGGACCTAGAACCTTGCACAGTCCACACTGCTCAATATGATGAAGATCCGACACTTTAGAAGGCATCAGGAGGTGAATGCATGTGTAAAGTTACTATTTTCCTGCTACCATGGAGGATTCTTATGGTTGAACCATGGCATCACTGTGGATCCGACCTTGATCAATCGGATCACAAGGCTGAGCATGCAGGGCCCTGACCCATAGGACTTTTACCCTGGAAAGACCTAAGATCGATGATTATCCCAGAGAATCAAAGAAACCTATGGAGATGTTGAGAAGGGCACGCGAGGTTACAAGGTAGCCTCTACCTATAGTGGCGCAATGATCTTTGCATGTCAGCTGATCGCAGGCAAGTTAGTTCGCAAGAACCAACCCACCCAAGTGACTAGATTCATAGTTGATATCGCAGGGAAGTGTGCATAAGGAATATAGATGAATTGGGTGCAGTACCTTGTAAAATAGCTGGAACATGATTGCAGGGAAGCACAAGACCAAGGGTATGAGTTCCACTTCAGTTGGCTTCTCATATTGATCGCTTTCATCACATGGGAGATGCCAGAAGGTGCGACCTTCCCAGACATAGATCCCTTTGAACCTTTCGCTATGAAGTTCAGCACCTTATGGTACTCTAATGATATGAACAAGTAGTGGAAATCCAACGCCATCTTCCATACTTACTACAACTAGTTGAATCAAGCCATCCAGTCCAAGCCTCGAATGACCCCGAATACCCTCCATAGGTTTCAGCCTTTAATGAAGTTCAGTGAGGACCACCACTTTATTTATATAATAGCGTGTGTTGATGAGCACAAGAAATAGTTGCAGTCATATTACAAGTTGACCAAGGAAGACATCGAAGAGATCACCAAAGACTAGTCGGCTGACCTTCTTGTTCCATCCAACCCTGCAGAGTTGTCCGATGTAGACAACCCAAAAGTTGCACAGGATACACCCACACCTAGCAAGACGAAGAAGATTGAAGAGGTTCATGATGTAGATAGTGCATCTGTAAGGATTGCCTCTATCACACCAGACAAACGAGATTATGGCAAAGAAATAGAAGGCACAAAAATTGAACAACAGAAAGGTGAAGTACCACTGCCTAGGAATGAGGAGGACTAATCGAAGAAGAGGAAGGTTTCTCCTCTGAAATATTCCTCCTAGAAGAAACCTAGAACCCCTGTAACCAAGATGCAAACTACCCTCACATTGGAAGATTTAAATTTCATCATTGCAGTTGTGAACGATGCTTCAAAGAAGATATTAGAGAAGCAGGAGGTGAATAAGGAGAAGATGTATAATCGTATCGAGATTGAACTCCAAGGAGTGTAACAGGCACTCTAGTCTAGCCGCGTAGTCTCCACTGTGCCCCTGACAATAGGAACAGTAGAACCGGGAGATGAGCCAGCTCAACTCCACCAGATTGTTGATATGGTCGAAGCTCACCTTCGAGGAGCTCAAGAAGACACAGTGAAAGACACCCAGGATTTAACACAGGTACAAGGAGTATTTGGTGAGCAATGCAGTGCTGCTAAACGAGAAAAACTTGCTCTTCAAGTATAGTGGGACAAAGAGAAAGAAATGCTACAATAAGACAAGGAGCAGTTGCTCGTAGAGAAACTCAAGATAAAGGAATGAGTCAATAGAGCACTCCACTTTCTGATAGTCATCGAAGTCTAGATAGAAGAATGGGTTCCACAGCAGGTGGCACAACTGGAAGGAGTGATCCAGTAGCTTCAAAAATACATCGCAGACCTGGAAATTCTTATTGTTCCTGAGACTCCTCAAGAAATCAGAGACCTATGCGAGGCAACTTCTCATAGCACAGTTGGAAAAAGGAAAACCCTTGCTTTGGAGTGTAAGAAGATGAGGTCTAGGAGCGCTCAAACTTATGAGAACCTCACAGAGAATCCATAGTTGCAGGCATTGGAGTCGAAACTCCAAGAAGCAATGTAACATGAAAATATGTTACAAGCATAGCTAAAGGCCTTGTCACCAGTCGAAAGAATGAAGAGGTTTCCAGAGCAATGCACTACCCAGGAAGAGATCCACACAATCCAGACCAAAGTGATGGAAGTCTCTCAGCGACTTCAACTAGTGCAAGAGAAGGCATGCCAACTATTCACTGAAGTTGAAAGCCAAGGAGCCGAGCTAGAACAGGTCATCATCATAATAGAACAATGCCTAGAAGGGCCAGTCAATGATGCACTCATCCAGGAGTTCACTGAGAAAGAGGCAGTTGCACTACAGCAGGTCAAAGCAGCTCGAGCCAAGCTTGAGGCGTTCAAGGAAGAATTGCTTAGACCTAAGTGACTCGAAACGAGTCACAGGTGAGTGTTGGGGGCTTGTTGGACCTTGACCAAGTTTTGGGAACACTTGGTCATATTTAAACATTTTTGGGACTTATATAACCTGTTGAAGATGGAGCGCCAGACGAAACAGATATTGCAGAATATCAGCCCACTTTTGGGCCCATTTTGGGTTTTGGGAATATGTAATGGGAAAAGGGATGTCAGCCTATGGGTTCACCCACGCTTAGGCCCACTTTTGTAAATGTATAAATAGACGTCTAGGCATCTAGTAGAGTATTGTAATCTATTATATCTATGTGATATAGGCTATATGCCAAGTGGGATCTGTGTGATCAAGGTGTTATGTATTCTATAGGCTTGCAGAGCTTAGTAAAAGTCCCTATGTGGAGATATAGAAGAATGTGTGATGTAAGGAAAGGAAGAAGGATCTAGCGAGCTACATATATCTTATGTCCTATTCACAGTAGGTTTTGATGGATCCATGCTTGTAACTGATTGAATACACTAATAAAGAAGAAGAGTTGGTGGACATAGCCCCATGGTGGGGGTGAACCACGTAAATATGTGTGTTATGCTTTGTTCTTTGACTTGATGTGTTTATCTCTACTTTGGCTAAGTGCTTTGATATAGTTAGATAGATGTACTTATGCTTTGTGCTTCATTAGATATGTATGAATAATAGATTTGATATGTATGAAGATGCTTAGTGCTGATCTACTGGATCCAATCTATTTTACTATTGCTAAGTACTAAGATACCTTAGGTCTAAGTGAATGCTGCAATGCTCTGTGTTATTTATGAAGTATAATAAGGATTGAATATTGATGAATGATTGATGCTAAGTTCTCTATAAGCCATATAATCACAGATCTGTGTCCCAACTTAGCTTGCGGACATTTGAGTCTTGCAACCACCCCTGCTTCTACCTTGGGTGAGACCTCATCTGCTTCGCAAGTGTTGTCAAAAGGGTCGGTAGTTAGGGTTTTGTTGGTGCGCTGTTGTAGAATTGAACCTCAGGTCTGCCCCTGTGCCAACAAAAGTGAAAAAAATAGTCATAGAGAAACGTCAAGTTGTGCAGCAGAAGAAGTTTTCTCTCCAAACAAAGTTTGAAGAGGAGAAAGCACAAATCTAGCAAGAGAAAGAGCATTTGCTTGCAGAGTAGCTCGGAGTCAAAGAAGCAGTCATCAGAGAACTTCACTTTGTGAAAATCTTATAGAAAAAAGTGGAAGAACTAGTAGAGCATCAAGTAACACATCTTGCAGAAGCTATGCAACAGCTTCAATAGAGAATCATAGATCTGGAGCTACGAATGGTGCCCAACACTCCACAGGATGTACGATATCAAAGAGGAGCAACTGCTTGAAGCACAGTTGAGATAATTAAGGCCCTCAACATCGAATGTAAACAATTAAGTGATCGTAGTGCCTAGACTTATGAGAAACTCATCGAGGATCCTGAATTGAAGGCACTAGAGTCATAGCTCCAGTAAGCAAAGCAACAAGCAGAAAGAGTACATGTGTAGTTGAAGCCCCTATCATCATTCAAGAGGATGAAGCGATCCCAAGAACAATGCACTGCTAAACAACAGGTCCACACCACTTAGAGCAAAGTCATGGAAGTGACTCAGAGGCTCCAACCAATCCAGGATGAGGTTTGCCAACTATTTGCAGAGATTGAAGGCCAAGGAGAAGAACTGGAGCAAGTCGTCATTGCAGCAGAACAACGCTTAGAGGGTGCAAGATACCAGATATATAAAATATGTAGAATAGAAATAAAATGCTAGAAATGGCAGAATAATAGTAAAATATCCAGCATAATCTTCACAATACACATAATGATATATGAAATAGTAATCGAAAATCACTTTGATTTAGAAAGCAATGTTCATAGGCCTCTTCGAGGGGGCAACCTCCAGTCAAGAAATGCTCTGTTACAATAATCTCCAAGCTAGGGTTTTCATACCCTTGACCCTTATTTATACTAAATGTGTCTATTAAGAGAAGCATCTAGAGGAAGATCCTTCTAGAAGCAGAAGCTTCTATTAGGTCTTCTTACATCTTCCTTATTCTATTTTATTGAAAGGCCTTATTAATATTTACCTTTATTACATCTGAATACATTGATCTACCTATGTGTGGTTTAGGACCTTAACATGTCCGCCCCCTTAAAAACAGCCCTGTCCTCAAGGCTTGAGATGTGGAAACTGCTGCAGAATGGTAGCTGGTTCCCAAGTGGCATCTGCTGGATTCATATCTTTCCACTGTACTAGCACTTCATTGATGGTTCTCTGATGCAAGAGATGCTCAGGCTGGTCCAAAACTACTTCTGGTTGTAGCCAAATGGATCCTTCTTCAGCTAACTCTGGAAGGTTGGTTTGAATTTGGCACCTGGTTCCAATCACCTTCTTCAAGAATGAAACATGAAAAATAGGATGTAGCTTCAACTGACTGGGCAGAGCTAACTAATATGAGACTTGTCCCACACGCTTGAGAACTGTGTAAGGCCCATAAAATTTGGGTGCTAGCTTCTGACACTGCTCGGCCTTGAGGGAAGTTTGCTTATATGGTTGCAGTTGCAGAAACACCTAATCCCCTTCTACAAATTGACGTTTGGAGCGACCTTGATCTACTTGTTTCTTCATTCTATTCTGGGCCATGGCCAAGTTCTCTTTAAGGGTATGAAGGATATCCTCTCAGACTGTAAGTGTTTGGTCAACCGCCTGGACCTTCGAGGTACCCAGTAAGTATGAGAGAACTGAAGGTGGATTTTGTCCATACACTACTTCAAAAGGAGTCATGTGAGTGGCTGTATGGTATGTAGTGTTGTACCACCATTCGGAGAGGGGTAACCATTGAGCCCACTGGTGTTGTTTTTCAGAGGCAAAGCACCTCAGATATGTTTCCAAACACTTGTTGACAACTTCCATTTGACCATCTATCTGGGGATGATAAGTTGAGCTGAGATGCAATTGTGTGCCTTGTAGCTTAAATATTTCTTTCCAAAAATTGCTTGTGAAAGTTGGGTCTCGATCAGAAACAATAGAGTTTGGCATGCCATGAAGCTTGAAGACCTGATCCATGAAGATTTGAGCCATTGTGGATGCAGTAAATGGGTGGTGAAGAGCACAAAAATGAGCATACTTGGAAAGGCGATCCACCACCACCATTATGACTGTTTTATTCCCCGATTTGGGTAAGCCTGTAATAAAGTCCATAGAGATATCCTTCCAAATAGCAGGGGGAATTGGAAGCGGTTGGAGGGTTCCTGGAGATTTGACTGTGTAATGATCCCAAGCCAAATTCTTTCTTGGAATCACTAACTACTACTAATTTATTGAATTTTTAAGTGTATACAAGATTCATCAACACATGGAGATAACAATATATTCAAGATGTAGAAGCACAAGCAAAGATCTGACCTTTTTATTATGAGCAATGTAAGATCAATAGATGGTCGATCTGGCATAAAGCTCAGATGGTCGTACAAGAAATATATATGAGATTCTACAAAATGCTCCCCATAATACAAAATGAGCCTTCAAAGGCTGGATATACAATGAAGACTAAATCAAGCAGATCTGAGCCGTACTAATGCTCAACCTCCAAGCTGGAAAGTGCCACGTCCTGCTAGAATGCTGAAGCCCTGAATAATTCTGCCTTGCTGCCAAAAGTGTCCAATCATCCTGAGAAATATGCCAAATGATAGATCGGGCAACTGCAAGGAAAACCCAGATGTCCAAATTCCCAAATCCACTCTCGAACTCCGTAGAT
>ML777784.1:162280-237983 GCA_009831015.1 Picea engelmannii
AATTTCATTCTTTTGTGCAAAGGGGTGGCGATATGGACGTATATTGGGGGGAAGGCTTCCTGGGACAAGGGGAATGGAATGATCATGGACACCATGGGAAGGAGGGAGTCCTTGGGGAGTGGAAAAGACTGTTTGATGTTTAGGAAGGAGGGATTGGAGGTCTTGGGGCATGGGTGGGATCTTTGTGGCTTGTATGGCATGGAGTTGGGCTATGACCCTAGAATGACCTTTTTTGAGCAAATTTTCCATGCGATGAGAACTGGTGACTTCAGGAGAACCCGCAGTGATGCCTTGAAATTTATGTTTGTGGCCTCCTTGGTCAAATTGCATGGTTAAGTTATGAAAATCCATGAGAATGGGAACCAAGGTTCTTAGCCATTCGACACCCAACACAATGTCACAACCACCCATGTCAATAGAAAACATATGAGATTTGAGGTGGTAGTCACCTATTTGGAGATGCACATTTTCACAGCGCCTGCTAAATTTCATAGAACCACCATTGGCAATCATGATTTGGAAATTGTTGACAGCATGGATGTAGCAATGGGTTTCTTGGGCAATGCAACGATGAATAAAATTGTGGGTGCTTCCACTATCAACCAAGATGATGACCTTTCGGCACTTGATGTAACCGATTAGCTTGAGAGTTTGGGGGGCAGAGAAGCCGATGAGAGCATTGAGGGAAATGATTGGTTCCACCTCGGGAGGGTCGGAGGGAGGGTTTATGTCATAACTTTCAGGTGACTCGGGCATAGGGGGGGTGTCAACATCTTCTTCCTGAATATCCTCAGAGATGGCCATAAAGACATTTCGTTCCTTACATTTGTGGCCAAGGAAATATTTGTCATCACAATTATAACAGAGGCCTTTGAGTTGGCATTCAACCATTTCATCCCTGGTCAATTTTTGGATTTTTAATGGGGTGGAGGGAGCAGTGGGGTTTACTGGTTTAGGGCGCGGGATAAAGGAAGGCTTACAGTATTGAGAGGAAACAATTTGTTGTGCTTCTTTAGATTTTTTGGTATCCTCCACCCAAGGCGTAGGTCGAGCCATGAGGACATGGGCCCGAATCTCCTCCTTGAGGCCACTGATAAAACACTCTCGAAAGAAACCATCAGTCATGCCCTCTGCTCGAAAAGCTAGATGCTCAAATGCAGCTATGAAGTCTTCGACTATGCCTGATTGCTTCAATTTTGTCAAACGGCCCAAATGGTTGGTGTCGGTGTCAAAGCATTCATAAAGCTCAGCAACAAATTGGGTCCAAGCAATATACCCTTGACGGGAAGTTTTTCTCCATTGCCACCATTGCCAACATTCTTGATCTAGATGGAGAACACCATACCGGAGTTTGGCCAAGTCATCTGTAATGTTGTAGAGAGAGAAATAATGTTCCATTTTTGTGACCCAACCAGTGGGGTTCGAGCCATCAAATTTGGTTACATCCACCCGCAGAAGGCGTATGTCCCTTTGAAAGTGATGGGGTTGAAAGGAATGGGAAGAAGTTTCACCTTCAGTCTTTTTATGTGCCTCAGGAAAAGAGTCATCAGTAGAGAGCTTGAGTTTGGTGCAAAGTGATGCAAAGGAAGATTCAAGATGGGTGGTCAATTCATGTTTGACTTCCGCCATTGTGGACTGCACGGCTACATTTATGGATGCATTCATGGAGGCATCATGGGAGGCAATAGTAGCACTGAGTTGTTGCACTTCTTGTTGGGTCTCAAGTAAACCAGATTGCAGGGTGTTGAATTGAGACTCTAGATCTTGGTTACGGGTATGGGCCATGATGATGGGTGAACCGAAAAGGGAGCGGGTGGGGTCAGAATTTTTTGCAAAAAAATGATATGGATGAAAGTGATAAGGGAGAAGAGATGAATCTAATGGAATAGGTCTCAAATAATGGTGAAAAAATTTCCAGACTTTTTTTTTTTTTTTTTTACAGCTTCGGGGTTATGCTTTGGGTTGAAGAATGTTACAGTGCTGAAATCCCCAAATTCTGAACCAAAGAGTATTTACTTAGCAACCCGAACACAGATGTGTGTTAATAGATCTCTTCGGTTTAATTTGTTTATGTTGTTGTTTATGTTCCCCAAGGGTTAGGTATTCAAGGGTTCTACAGACAAGGGTTTTCCCTGTGCTATAGCTCTCTGATATACGTGCGGGGTCCAACAGTAGTACTCAGCCCAATATCTCATGGAACTAACTAAGGAGGATAGACCATACCCTTAGATGTACTACCCGACTACCCAGGTACTAGAGAGTATCTTCCCGAGTGCTGTTCTCGGTGACACTATAGCAGTCCGACGGCTGATAGGTTTATCTAAAGAGGGCTTCGGGAAATCTAGAATGATCCGTACACAGGTGTTGTCTGATGCGTTACCACTCGAAGGGGTACCAACAGGGGTTACAAGGGTTGGCAACAGATGTGCGCTTAAGAACCACTTGTATTTCCTGCGTGTATGAATCCCTCAACCGTGGGTTTATGCGCGTAATGATAGATCTCTGTGGATTAAAGACATCGGAATACATCTCTACCGTGAAAAAAAAATACCCACAATTTCTGCCAAGGAAAGTGCTCTGATACCACTTGCAAGATACCAAATATATAAAATATGAAGAATAGAAATAAAATGCTAGAAATGGCAGAATAACAGTAAAATATACAGCATAATCTTCACAATACACAGAATGATATACAAAATAGCAATAGAAAATCACTTTGATTCAGAAAGCAATGTTCACAGGCCTCTTCGAGGGGGAAACCTCCAGTCGAGCAGTGCTCTATTACAATAATCTCCAAGCTAGGGTTTTCATACCCTCGACCCTTATTTATACTAAATGTGTCTATTAAGAGAAGCATCTAGAGGAAGATCCTTCTAGAAGCGGAAGCTTCTATTAGGTCTTCTTACATCTGCCTTATTTTATTTTATTGAAAGGCCTTATTAATATTGACCTTTATTACATCCGAATAAATTGATCTACCTATGTGTGGGTTAGGACCTTAACAGAGGGACCTGTCAACGAAGAATTTATCCAAGACTTCACTGAGAAGGAGGCCTTGGCACAACAACATGTTGACGGAGCTTGAGCCAAGATTGAGGCTTTTGAAGTAGAGCTACCTAGATCAGAGTGACTTAGAGCGAGTCATAGGTGAGTGTTGGGGATCTGTTGGCCCTTGACCAAGTTTTGAGGATCCTTGGTCATGTTTGACCTATTTTGGGACTTCGATAGGCTGTCGAAGGCGAAGCACAATTCAAACTGGAGATCGTGGGATCTCGACCCCTTGTTTAGGTATTTTTTGGTTTTTGGATTATGTAATGGGTATGGGGATGTTATCCCATGGGTTTTACCCATGTTCAGGCCCATTTTGTAATGTGTAAATAAAAATCTAGGTGATGTAAGTAGGTGTGTATGTGATGCTAAGTGCAAAGGCACAAGTGTGTGATACCAAGTGCTAAGTGCAATTGATAGTTGTACATGCTTTATGCATGTTGTGTGGGACTTGCAAGGTTAAGTGCAAGTGACTATAAGAGATTGAGTAGAAGCTTTGTGATATAACCTATATCAGGAAAGGAGGATCTAGTGAAGTGTGTGTGGATCTCCTGCCATATGTGGAGTAGGATTTTGAGGCTCTGTGCATGTAGCTGATTGACTGAAGATAATAAAAGAGAAGAAGAGTTGGTGGACATAGCCTCAGGCTGGGGGTGAACAACGTATATGCTGCATTATGGTTTCTTTGTGCATTGTGACTGTTTATTGTTCATATGATTAATGCAATCATGTAGTTTTAAATGCATTTGATATAGTACCTTAGTTCTTAGTAATGTGAATAAATGATAGATCTGATCTATTCCCTTATGCTAAGTGCATATATATGTTAGATCTGGTTGAATACTATGCAGCTCTGTAATTAGGGTTTTCTCTGCGAAGTGAATATTGTGAACTATAATTGCTAAGTGCTTTGTTAAGGTGTTGTAATCACAGGTCGCTGTCTCAGCTAAGATTGTAGACATCTGAGTCCTGCAACCACCCTTGCCTCTACCTTGGGTGAGACTTCATATTCTTTGCAGGTGTTTCTGAAAGGGCCGGTAGTTAGGGTTTTGTTGATGCGTTGTTATAGCTTTGAACCCTGGTTCTACCCCTGTGCCAACAAGGATGGATCAAAGGAAGCCAATAAAACCATGTACATATCAATGATATGCATCCTAATCTATGTGACAACTTCAACAAAATATATTATGCATGAAATAGGGTTAGTAATTGGAAGGTTTCAATCTACACCAAAGAGACACATGTGTAAGAAGTAAAAAGAATATTCAGATATTTGAAAGGCACATTGAAATTTTATGATATCCCACAGGTAAAGAATTTACTCTGACAAATTAAATATATGCATATTTGGTAGGTAGTGTGGATGATAGAAGGAGAACTAATGGTGAATGATTATTTCTGGGAAACAACCTAGTGTCTTGGTTCAAAAAGAAGAAATCATCAATTTCTTTATCCACAACAGAAAAAAAATACTCATCCACAACAAAAGATAAATATATTACACTGAAAACAATATGTTGTACATAAGTGATATGGATGAAACAAATGTTGAAGGAGATTAAATTAGAGTACAATCAACCAATACCAATACTGTGTAATAATACCATTGCGATAAACATTTCAAAGAATCTCATTATGTATTCAAATACAAAGAACAGTCCAATCAAATACCATTTGTTAAGAGAACACATCATGTAACAAAATGTCAAGATGGAATGTATTGGTACTAAGGAACATATTGATGATATATTTACAAAACCTCTTCCTTGAGAAACATTTGAGTATCTAAGATTGAAATTAGGAATAACATCAATGTCATCCAACCACAAACGTGCTCCAAGAGAAGAACAAGCTTAGGGGGATCTGCAAAAAGAAAGAATCTTGTTGGTTGCATATATGGAGAAGTAAAGAGTAAAGAGTAAATAGTGAAGAGTCAAAGGAGAAAATACTTTTTCCATTGATTTCAAAGGGGGAGAGTAAAGAGTAAGGGGGAGAAGTTTTAGACAGAGGAAGAAATGTAGACACAAGGAGAAGTTGTAGACATGGGGAGTATCAGAATTGACCAAGGGATTCCACCAATGACAAAGGGGGAGTTTGTTGGAAACATTGTTGTCATTAATGTCAAATATAGGGGGAGAATACCAAGGCAAAAGAGAATCGAACTAGACATAGGAGGTAGAGACAGTCCTTGTGAACTGCTGCATTTCTATGTACACTAATTGATAAGTAGCATGAGTTAATGAGAATTGAAGTCTAAGGGTGCAAAGGAAGCTTAGGCATGTGTTGAAGGTATGAGAAATGATGAATCTGGTAAGGTATATGGAGTTGAAGTTTGAGGCCATAGCGGAAGCAGTTATGCAATATTGATTTATCCCAAATTCATAGGGAAAATCGATTTCAAAGGATTTGTATTGCAAAAGTGACGTTACATAGTTTGAATGTGAATGGGCGAGTTATGGAACCCTGTACAAAGAATTAGTTTTTAAGTTATGGGGCCCCATATACTAGAGATTGGAACATCAAAAAATGAATGGGAGTTTTGATTCAAGGATAAATTTATGGGGGCTTGGTGGCTCGATGGTCCTATGAGAAGTGTATATTGGATCAGAGTGAAAGATTAATGCTAAGGTTTCAGGGGCCCAGTGAGTCGATGGGTTGGTGTCTTGCTAGTCCAGTTGGTCGGGAAATAAAGTGTAGACAAGGTTCTCATTGGGTTGATCATCTGGTAGCCCGGTGGTATAATGGATGAGAGTGAAATATTGAACGTGAAATGTTAAATTTTCTAGGGGCCCAATGGACTAGTGTCCTGATGGGCCGATTGTTTGGTGGCCCAATATCTAATAAGAGCGGAGTGAAGGTGAAGTGTTAAAGCACGAAGATCCTAATGGCCAATGCCACATCAACGCCATGATCGTAGCCACATTAATGCCATGCCATCCAACACATAGGGAAGGGGTCCACATGGAGGTCATTCCAGACATGAATATTTTAGAAGAAAGAAAATGGTGGTCGATGACCAGTGCCACGTCATCTACCACGTGTAGTGTTGTGGTTTTCCACATATCACAAGAATATTGGGCCATGTGTCTTGGATAATATCCCTGTATATTGGATACCATAACATGTTATAAGTTTGAAAGTGAATGTTGAAGTTCCCAAGGGCCTCATGAGTCAATTATCTGGTGAACCTGGAGCTTGTTGGCCCAATATACTGGATTAGAGGACCATTAAAATATTAAGGGCCCAATGGCACAGTGACCTAGTGGACCTAGTGGTTATGATGGTCCAGTGAAGTATATCATATATCGGGGATATCGAATAAGAGTTTCGGTGCAGTGTTAAAGGTATGGGGCTCATTGGGTTGAAAACCCGATGAAGAACTATGAACCAGAGAGTGGTTAAATCTTGACCATCAATCAAAGAGATCAATGAATGAGATCAAAGTAGCAAGATTGGGGAATCAAAATAGTGTTAAGGGCCTAATGGGTTGGTGACCCAGTTCTCTCGATTTCCTGGTGGTCAGGACACATAATGTAGGTGAAAAAACCCAATGATTGGGTGAATTATAACCATTCATTGGAAGATCGATGACTTAGATAGAATCAGACTCTCATGGAATTATGTGATTGAAGGGAGAAGATCAGTAGCCTACTGGCCCTATGTCCTGGTGGTCCAATATAACTGACACCCTGGTGTCTAGTTATAGTTATTTGGTTTTGTAGGTTTCTCGGTGCTTCAATGGTCCCGATATGAAAAAAAACTAGACCAATCAAATCAACGGTCATGGTTTAGTACAGGGTTAATGTGATGATTGATGAGCATGTGTGGACCAATTCCCTATTAATTCAATAACCAATGAAAATATCATGCATGAAATTGGAGGAAATAGAGATTGATTTCAAAGGATTTTTGCATGTTGATTTTAAGTAAGAGTCAAGGGATTTGGAGTTGACCCCATGAACACAATTTTTTGTATGTGGAAAAATACTAGGATGTATGGGATCAGTGTATAAATAATGATACCCTCATCATTTTGACTATGAGTAGTGGAAGCGAGTGTGGATAAAGAATTGAAACTGAGTTTCTCGAGTGAAAGAAGATGAAATAAGAGTGAGATGTAATTGTTTGAGGGTGACCGAGAGGTGTGAGGTAAAACAACGAACATCTAGATTCCTAATAATTATGAATAGGTGGAGAGTATCATAGAAATTATAGGAAATATAGAGTAGATTATGAAATAATAAATTTGTACATGTGAAGGCTTGAAGTGAAGTGATGATTTTGTACTATTGATAGTTTAAGAAGAATTGAATCTAGAACAAACAAGTTGAGGAGATTGGTGTCTCTAGTGGGTTTGGCCCACATCTTGCTAATTTGGTGCTCAGTTAAGGAGATTGGTGTCTCTATCTGGTTGGTGCCTATAAATATTGTAATTGTAATTTTGTTCCTATAGGTGTTTCTGAGATGGTGCTCAAGTGAAGGGATTGGTGTCCCTTTCAGGTTGGTCCCATAAACCTTGTAATAGATTGGTCTCTGTAGTAGGTTGTTGTTTGTGAACATATTTCAATACAATTTTCTTGTCGTTTTCTCCCATTTGGGTTTCCATGTTAAATATTTGTATATTGTGCATTGTATTCTTGTATTTGTTTATTATTGATTGTTTATTCTTGGTAAAGTAATGAACTGATAAGTTTAGTACAATAAATAAAATTAAAGACAATTCTATATTGATTCAACCCACCCCTTAGTATAATTAAGTGTACTAACATGATATGTTATATAACCATTCCAGTTTGCAATAATGATATGTGCATGGGTATATTTGTGGATATCTCGGCACTGCATGTAAATGAAATGATATTTTGATTTCATTTGTGGGTCTGGTTCATGTAGCATAGGTGAAACACCAACAGTAAATAATAGTTTTGTTATTGTGGTCATATATGAATATAAATAGAACCACAAATTTTCAAAGATCAATGGTATTAGCTCACATGGGTCTTTGTTTGATTTAAGTTTCATTTCCAAAATTGATATTTAATTTTACACTTTGGATGGCTCAAGAACATGTATACTTGGATTGTGGGTGAATGTTAAATGATGATATGAATAATGCAAGTGGAATGATGCTATATATATATATATATATATATATATATATATATATATATATAGAGAGAGAGAGAGAGAGAGAGAGAGAGAGAGAGAGAGAGAGAGAGAGAGAGAGAGAGATGAAACTTTGCATGAGTATGATGGTTGTGTTGTATGGTTAAATTTGGTATAATACTACATTTGTCTATCATGATTTTATCATAGCTTGTTAAATTCTATGGATAAGGGAGGCCCCCCTTTTTCAATTTTATTTAAAACACATATTTTAAGATTTTTTATATTTGATATATTCTTATGCCTCTTTCCGAGTCATCTTGAATTTATAAAAATTACTTGTGTTCTATCCATATAACCATATATTAACAATTAGTTAACATTTTTGGTTCATAACGAATATTGGATGTTACCAACTTCTTGGTAACAAACAATATAAAGGTTGAAGGCTTAGAAAGCAGCGAGATATTTACACACACTTTCTATGGTACAATAAATAAATTTTCTCCTTTTTAAAGTCATTTCTTGTCAGTTCCCTAAGAATTACTAGGGTCTAGCAATTCCATTGATAATGAGAGTTCTTTTTATATGGTAAAATGAGAGGCCAAACTTTGATCTTTTTTTTTTTTTTTTAAAGGTATATCTTATTGTTCATTCATTGAAGAAAAAGTATTTATTGTTTCTTTTATCACATATTATGGTATGGGGTGTTTTCCCACTGGGTTTGGCCCTTGGGTGGAAAAATATGAAGAATGGGGTTAAAAACCCACTAAATGACGCTTATCCTAAGTCTGTCGATGTGATGTGACTGTTTGGCACGTTGTGCTAGGATGCACACAAATCTGGACAGTTAGGATCAGCGTGCCTCGGATCGACAGTCGTTGGCCATATCAGGGCCTCAACATGCACGATCGTTAAAAAAGGTAGAGTGGGCATGGGAAAACAACCGTGGTTTTTTGAGGCGCTATGTGTCGGCCAGAGACATACATCGAGCCCAAAAGATGGGAGGAATCAAACCTCTTTTCACGACCCCAATATGTGCATTCCCTATCCCAGGTTGACAAGTGGCTGCACCACAACTGTCCCACCGGCAGCTATCCCCCACTCTATCTATCTCCTTTGTCCATCGCATCCCTCGCTCCCTTTTCATTCCCTCACACCTATCCTCCACTCACTATCCCACCTATCGCCTCTCCCCTCCTTAGCTCCCTCCTGTGTCACCCCCACAACTTCTTCCCAGCCTCTGTGTCTCCTCCACGTAGCCATCACACACCAAGGAGCCTGTCGTTGAGCCAATTGTCCCTCCAAAACTTTGTCTATGTTTGCTGCCTAGCCATCCTTGTAGGCATCCAACTCAGATCCAAGTGGCAGAATGCAGAGGCCGCCACGTCTCATAGGTGCAGTGCTAACTCGGGACTTTTTGATCTCAATGAAGAAGTTATTATGGTTTGTTGGTGGTGGTTGAACATCTTTTCCACCATAAATGGAAATCCCGAGAAAGGACTGTCAGTTAGTCGGCTCATCAACAAGTCCATTATGGGGCTCGTTGGCATATGATAGAGGTTCACGTCTGGACAGAGACTGCATGCACAGTCTATCAGGAATCATGCAAATGTAATGCCTTAAATGCTACTACTCGTATATGCTTCCTTGATTTTGGTTTTGAGTATAAATACTCAGTTTTGATATATTGTAAAGGTATTTGGTTGAGAAGAGCTCCCATTTTGTAATATGTTTTAGCACTAGAACTGTGTCTCGTTATGTAATCAATTTGAGACTTTCAGTTAATAGAATTTAGATTCTTTCCATCTCTCTGTAAACACTGTGTTAAGACACTCAGAATTGGAGGATCCAATTGAGGGTTATTATGCTACTATAATGTAGGTTTGATTACAATAGCATAGTGACCAATTTTAATCAGCTCTCCTTGTTATCATTTTCCCTCCTGCACTGAATGGCTTAGAATTGGAGGATCCAATCAAGTTATTGTGGTCGCATGATGATGTAGGTTTGATCATTGTGTTGTTAGAACTGTGTCATTTGGGCACATTTCAGTGTCTAAAACCTAGGCTCAAAAGAATCATCAAGCCTAAGTTTATCTTCTTCAAGCTATTGGAAGGTCGGATGCCCATAACAGTCTTGTTCTTATTTTCTCATTAAGTCTTCCCTATGTTCGCCTTTAAATTCAACCCACTGACTGAAGTTAATGTAGCCCTCACTTCCCTATACATTTCTTGTCCGGTTCTGTGTATAACATAATTCTAGTGTTGAGTTTTGTCCATTGACCACCACCCATTTAAACCAACATCCACCTAAACACTGATGGGTACTGGATTTACCCTTGCTGCAATCCAGGGGTGACATCTAGTTCTAACAGTTTCCACCATTAGCTCGTCTAATCAGTTTGTTGGTTGTACAGGCTAATAACAACAACCAAAAGAATTCATAGAATCTTGTTGCAACTTTGTCAATCTAAATATTTTGTATGTCATTTACATAGTAGCCAAGTGGTATCAAAAAAGCTAGATTCCAATGAAAGAACATGTTTCTAGTCCAAAATTTCCAAAAAGTCTAAAATTACTTTAAGAATGTCATTCTAATGTACTAATAAAGAATAAATTGAATAAAGAATATTGCTTTTTCCATATTCATTTTTCTTTGTTTTAGTTCTTGTCTTTCTTTTTCCTTCTTCCATTTGAATATCATTCTCATTCATTGTAGATATTATATTTTATATTTTTGTTATAGAAATTTCAATTTTTGTGTTTGCTTGATGATTGAATGTTAAAATCTTCATTTTGTTTCATATCTTTCTATAAAGAAAATTTACATAAATATTTAATGTGGCAAGAAGATACCTTTTGTGTGTTTGTTAATGTTGTTAGTACATACATGTATGATGTTACATTTGTTTTATGTTTAGAATAGTTTTATTTTATGCTATCTCGCCTAACTTATCATGAAGGAAGATACTGTGCTAATTATTAGGCTATAAAATTAGGATCATCATGCTCGCCTCTTATTGGTTTATCCGGCCAATAGGTTGAAAAATTGACATAGGAACTTTCATTTCATCTCATCAAAATTATCCTTGTGAGAAATATTGACTTAAGTGCCACATGAAGGTATGTAAGACCATACACAATCCAAATACAAGTTTTAAACCTTGTTACCCAACCTAGATTTATTACAATTTTCTCTTAACCAAGGATTGGGTAATGTTATTGTTTTATAGGTAGTTATAGGCCAAAATTCGTTGATTTTCTTCTACACAAAACCCATGTAGCTTAAAAATATTTTCATATTTCATATTAGAGATAAGAGATATCTTAGTTAAAAAATCATGAACATGTTGTTTTGATTTAGCATAAAGATTCTTCATCGTCACAAGTATGCCAACATTCAAAATCCCCTTGTACAAAGAGACAAATCCCCTTATCCCAATATTGTCATTTGGATGAAAATCCATTGTTTCTAGTTTCATCTTTTTATAGGAGAAAATATTAACACCTCGAATGATTGGGAAATAGTTTCCACATTTTTCAAAAATTTGTGTTGACTATTCGTTCTCATGGAAATTTCACCAAAGTAATTCAAAGCTTCAAATATACTTCTACCTATATGTTTAGTAAACGATAAAATACATCATAGTAAATCCATATATTTGAACCTATGCGTATATAGCATCCCCACTATAATCACCAATTTAATTAATGCATATTGTAGATATGAATGTGGCTATGGACAAACAATGTATGCAAATTGTATTTTATGAATTTTAATAAATAAAATGTGATGTTGGATAGTGAGGGACATGGATAGGGATGTGAGATAAGTTTTCCATAATATAAGGGAGTGTCTAAGAGGGGTCCAAGTGGGAAATTATTTATGGGCATTAATCCAAATCCACATTCCTGAATTTTTATTATCTTCATGTATAAATCTTTTGTTTTCTATTTGAATGTATGAGATCCCAATCATTGAATGCATATAAGAGGGTGGGTCTGAGAAGTCACATTCCATAGTTATTGTTTGCATGAGGATGAATTACAATCAATATTGAGGAGAGTGAGAGTCAACTATCTTGGGGAAAAGAGAGAAAATTCGTATGGGGAGAATAGACAGTTTTAGACAGGCATGTTTTTTCATGAATAGGGGGAGAATAAGGAAAAAGAGGATCTCTAGAGCTAGAAAAAAAATGGAGGGAAATTTTGGGAGAATTTTTGGAGTTGTTGAAGACCGGAGAAGCAATTTTTTAGGCTTGCAGAAGAACCGAGTTGTTAGGCCTTAAGGGTGAACTCCTGTGTGAGTAGCACTGTAACAACAAGTTATTGTTGTTGTTTTGTTGGTAGTTGTTAGCACTAGGAGTCACCTTATGATTGCAAGGAAGGTAAGCCCAGTACCCATCATATTATATGTGAAAGTATGAGTTTTTTTTGAAAGTTCGAATGGGAAAAACTCAAAATGATAATATCCAAACTCAGAAACAGAGCTAACATGTACCAACAAATAAGGTCTTGACTAAATTCAACCAGTAGTTTGGGAGTAAATGTGGATAGAAAGAAGAATTGAATGAGAGGAATGTAAGGGCTACTGCAAACATCAGGTCCACAAGAGCCTATGGAAGGAAGTTTCTTAAAACAAGATCTTATTGAAATCAGAAACTAAGGAGCTAAATAAACACCATGACAATAAAATGATCAAACATCCATCATATCATTACCACAACTATCGATATGAAGAATTCAAATATGAAAATTTAGCATTAGAAGCAGATATAAGTGTTTATAAGTGTTGCACAATTTTTCTAAAAATATAAGTGTTTATCGATGTTCTATGTTATTTTATAAGATAAATTGTTGTGTTTTATCTCTTTGTATGTGAATGTTTTATATGTTGTTGTGTATGGAGTCGATTAGTTGCAATTATTTTATTTCAACATGTTGTAGCTATGTTTAATTTAATGATAGAAGAATGGTTAAATATATGTGTGCATTCTTGTATTTGGTAAGCTACAAGATTAGTTAGTAGAAAAATTTGAATTTATGGTGTGTCCGCATGGTAATGTTCCTCAATTTAGATGGGGGGAAATGCAGATTGGTAACAGAGCTCAAGGTTCAACACTAATATTGTATGGACCAAGATCCAACATGAATTGGGAAAATTCATTATTGTAGATTTTGTTCTGTGATGAATTTGGGGGGAAATTGTGAACCCGAGTGAAATCCCCAAATTTATGGGTAGATTTGAGTTCAAATTTCTTCATAACCATCAAAGGGAAGACTTATGGAATCTGTTTGTAGGTTTTAGAGTAAAACATCCATCCCTCATAGTCGAATTCTGTGTTTTCAAGGTGCCTATGAATTTTAAGTGAAACAATGACCTATATTAATTTGACCTCAAGACTCAATGGTTGATATCCATCGACGAATTCCAAAAAGGGTGTTCCGAATAGGCTTTCAAAAATCAAGTTTCAAATGAATTCTAAGGCGGAGCATGAGGTTAATTTTAAATGGAGGAACCCGATGGTGTGAGCTTGAAAGAGCAAGAGTTGTTGATCACTCTCAACCGTTATATCTTGTAGAGAAATTGTTTTTGGAAAGACTCATTCCAGATGTATGGGGGTAATTTCATGTACCGAAGAAGTTCATATGATTGAGTTAAAGGTCAAGTAGTTGTAATTTTAACGAAGATCTAGACCTTTTGATGTGAGAGATTTCATGCGATAGATCCTTTGGAAATGTGGCTTTGAAATTATCTGTTTAGAAAGTCTGGTGATGGTGTTTCATTTCTGAAGGAGATTTCACGGCCAAGATAACCATCATGCAACATGGAAACCCATGATGATCAGGGCCATTGGTCAAAATGATTGTTGACCATATGATTTATTATAGGATAGTGTTGTCTCGGAAGGACCGAGGGAAAAAGGGAATACCACATCAGCTTTCCATGTCAATACATCATGTTAAAGGATACATTAGCAAGGGAAGGTGAATCAAAGAGTACCACATGGTAGTCATGTACATGTGGGACCAAAATGGCTTTTGGTAAAGGTAAAGTTCAAACATTTAGGGATAAATATTGACCATGTGGTGGGCATCGAGGTAGATATTGATCATCCATGGAAGATCAGGGTCAAGAGGGCCTATTCAAGAAACTGTTTTTAGAAATCATAAGTCATGAAAACTTCCCGAAGGAATGAGTTTGATAGGATTCAGACTTTAAAAGAGTTTGTGTGCAAGAAAGTGCCATTCCGATGGGGATTTCTTGATAGGTATTCTAAATAAAGAGAACTATGTGTACCTTTGGCACACATATACTTTGATTCTTAAATGAAATATCTCAACAAGAGATTTACCATGAGATATTATGAGAGAAAAACAGAGCCAGTATGAGAAAGTTACAATTGAAACAATACAAGGTTTATTTTTGGTACCAATTTACTTCCATAAGGAATAAATCATTTGTCAGAAGCAAGTTTGGGGCATAGGAGTAGTTTGTGGAAATTTTATGGACCAAAGAAGGCATCCATGGATCCCTATTTGGAATTTGGGTACCTAAAACTTTACAAGATGAAAGAGAAGACCCTTGCAGTAGTAAGGGATAAAAATGAGAAAATAGTTAAAACTTCCACAGACCACAAAATTTAATCTTAGAGCTTAGATTTGAGAAAATGAATAGTATTTGGAAAGGTATTCAAGAGGATAATCCATATGTCAACCCATAAAATTTATTTGAGCAGTATAAGTTACATCCCATTAAAAATAAGATGACTGGTGGCATTAAAGGACAAAATATTTATGCATTCTTTTTCTAGAACTATGTGTGTGTGTGTGTATTTGTCTAATATAAATTTTATTGCATGCACTTTTTCCTGAAGAATTTAGAGGTACATGAGGGAATTTTGGTTTTTTTATGAGAACTACGATCATGGAGGATGCCCAAGGGTCCTACCAATAGAGGCTAATGGAAGAAGAGGCAGGGAGGAGCCTGTAGAGCGAGATATAACTATGTCAATATTACAAAGGGAAGTGTAGATCTATAGGGAATATAATGAGAATATTATGAAAGATCAGGAGGATATACTACAGAGTATAAATATGTTTTATAGGAAAGACAATAAAGACTTTATCACAAAGAAAGAAACTAGTGCTAGACAAGTGAAAACATCCAAATCCCATAATAGAAGGGATGATCATGGGAATGGAATAAAATCAAGAAGTATGAGAATGAATCATAATTACTTAGAGAAATCCATTAGAATGGCTCAAGCAATTTTAAGTCTAGGGAGAATCCCAAGTGTGTCTCCTATCAGGAGGTAGAGAAGAAGGCCCAAGTCAGAAATTTTACAAGGTGAAATTAGGAATATCAAGCCACCAACATTTAATGGTGACCATAGAAAGGGAGAAGAGGTTGAAGCATGGTTTTTGGAAATGAAGAAATATTTTCAGCTACATGACTACCCCTCAAGGGTAGAAACCATAATTGCAACCTACCACTTGCAAGGAAAGATAGCTATGTGGTGGGATCAACATAAGCAAGCCAACACCTTGATGATAAGAAGGTATCATTGAGGTAGTTCAAAGGATATTTCCAAGAAACATATTTGATGAGATCTTGTAGAGGTGGTTCCAGAAGAGTTACCTAGTTTTCCACCCGAAAGAGAGTTGGAGTTTACAGTTGACTTGAAACTTGGATCTGAACTGATAGCAAGAACACATTTTCAGATGTCAACACCTCAGTTACAGGAGTTGAAAATGCAATTGAAGGAGTTGTTGGACCTAGGAATTATGCATCCAAGTGTGTCACCTTAGGGTGTGTATGTTATCTTCATCAGAAAGAAGGACGGATCGTGGAGGCTTTTTATTGATTATCGTCAATTGAACAAGGCAACAATCAAGAACCAATATCCATTGTCAAGAATAGATGATTGGTTTGATCACATTAAGGGGGTGAAAATGTTTTCAAAGGTCGACTTGAGAACAATATATCACCAAGTATGAATTAAAAAGGAAGATATGCCTAAGACCGCACTCAAGATGAGGTTCATACACTATGAGTTTACGTTTTTACCATTTGGACTGACAAACGCCCCAGGGGTATTCATGAACTTCATGAATGGGGTGTTCCGTGAATACTTGGATAAGTTTGTTCAAGTATTCATTGGTGACATATTGATATATTCTTGGACAATAGAATAACATTACAAACATTTAATCTTGGTACTACAATGTTTTGTGAGAAAACAAATTATACAGGAAACTGTCGAAATGTTCTTTGTACCAATCAAAGATTCATTACTTGGGGCACATTATATCTGGAGAAGGTATAATTGTGGTTCATGAAAAAGTAGAGGCTATTATGGAATGGACTTCGCCGACAAATGTACAATAAGTATGTAGATTTGGGGTTTAGTAAGATATTATCGATGGTTTGTCAAAAGTTTTTCAAAGATAGCAAATCTGATCACGAAATTGAAGAAGAAAAACAAGAATTTTAAATGGAGCGATAAATGTGTGGAAGCATTTCAAAGGCTCAAGGAGTTTTTGATGAAAACACTGATACTAAAAGTACCCAACATGGACAAGGAATTATTGGTATGCACAAACACATCCAAGGAAGGTTTAGGTGGAGTATTGATGCAAGACAGTAGAGTGATCGCTTACATCTCAACGAAATTAAGAAATCATGAGGAGAACTATGCAATGCATGATTTGGAGTTATTGGCCATTGTTTATGCCTTGAGAGTTTAGAGACACCATATGATCGGAAACAAAATTGAACTAAAGATAGATTAGTGTGGATTGTAGCACATATTTACGCAGAGTGACATGAATGTGCGACAAAGGCATTGGTCAGAATAAATTATCGAATACGATTTTTCGATTACCTACATTAAAGGAGAACAGAGTGGAAGATGTGTTGAGTTGTATACAATGCATATTCTTGGTGATAGCCCTTCAGACAAATCTTTGAGAAAATATTCTAACTATACAGATCGATGATGACTGGTATAAAGACGCTAAGGAAAATATTGGAAAAGACACCATGATGGTACCAAGGTTTGAAGGATATACATTGGAAAATGACACATTGATGAGGTATAATAAAAGGATTTACATATTGCCTAATGAAGAATTAAGAAATTTGATCTGAAGAGAATCTCACAAAGTAGTGTACATGGCTCATCTAGGAGTCACGAAGATGAGGGTCGACCTTAAGTGTTTATTCTTCTGGAAAGGAATGAAAGAAGACATCGTTAGTTACATGGTGTGATGTCTAGAATTTTAGGAAGTGAAAGTTGAACATAGACATCCGATAGGATTAATGTAGCCACACGTCATTCCAAAATCAAAATGGGAGGTCATTTTGATGGACCTTATTGTTGGATTTTCGCTGACGAAAAAGAGGTACGACTCGATTTTCGTGGTAGTTGACACTCTGACAAAGAGTGCACATTTTATTCCTATGCATATGACATATCAGGAACTAGACATAGCTAGAGTTTTTATCAATGAGATTGTGAGGTTCCATGGCATACCAAGATGGATCATATCTGATCGAGGATTGGTGTTTACAGGACGATTTTTGACCAGTTTCCAAGAGGATTTGGGATGCAACTGAACTTTAGTACATTGTATCACCCTGAGACAGATGGGAAGACTGAAAGAACAAACCAAATTTTGGATGATATGTTGCATATGTATGTAATGAACCAACATAAGTGTTGGAAAGATTTCTTGCCACTAGTAGAGTTTGCTTAAAACAACAAATACCAAAGTAACATTAAGATGGCATCATTTGAGTTTCTTTATGGGTGACTATTTTAGACACCACTGAGATGAGATCAACTTGAGGATAGGGTCTTGGTTAGACCAGAAGTGATCCAAGAAATGGAAGAACAAATGCAAATGATAAGACAAAGCATTAAATAAGCGCAATATTGACACAAGAGTTATGCTGATGAACATTGCGTTGACCACAATTATGAATTTGGTGACCGATTTTTCTTGTGGGTGAAACTGCACAAGAGTTCGATCAAGTTTGGAAAGGGTGATAAAATCTCTCCTAGTTTTGTGGGACCTTTAAAAGTTGTGCAAAGGAATGGACCTGTTGCCTATCGGCTAGCCTTTCCTGATTCTTTAAGACATATGCACAATGTTTCTCATGTATCTATTTGGAGACATTATGTTAGTGATCCTACACATGTGATTGACATGAGTTACTTGTATGTGTTAGACAAGGGTGCAGTCACGGTGGAGACAATCCACATTCTGGACCATCGCATTTGACAACTACAGTGTCAAACAGTCGATCAGGTCAAGGTCCAGTGGGACAATTATAGTCCACACTCAACTACTTGGGAGGATGCATACGATATGCACCAACAATTTCCTTACTTATTTTATAGATTAGACATATAGATCTTGTCATATACTTTTCTTACTGCATTTTATATACTGTAAAACTTCAGGGTGAAATTTAAAACAAGAGGGGGTGTATGTAACATCCCACTCTTATGAGCACATTTTATCGACTTATTCTTTGAGGACACTTGCGTGCAAGTGATCCAGTTATAGTACATGGTTATTTGTTTCTCTTATAGATGTTTATGGTGATGTTGATGGTTGTGATTTAATGTTATTTGAGATATATGTATTGATAGATGTTATTGACAATTTTTCCCTGAGTGTGCAGGACACTTGACATATTGTGTATGTCGATGGCATCAATGGACCTCCTTGGACTCTGGATTGAGTAAGGGAGTGGATTATATTGGTTTGAGTATTTCATCTATGCATATGTGACATATGATCGATTATAGTATGCTTTTATATATGGATCATTCACAATGTTTCATTGATGGATGCAGGTTGATGAATGCTTTCTAATGTAATTCACATAAGGAGTAAAGGGGCCATGCACATAGACTAGATATTGAGGGAGAGGTGTGAAAACATCTCCGTCACAACCTACTAGTAGTCCCACCGTGGCTCAAATTGTAGGTTAATGATTACCTAGTTCAAGAGGTCCACAATGTCATGAGGGCAGACTGAGACATTCTCTCACGAAGATTTTTAAGGGGCACACAATAAGGCGGGGTCCTTATTCCTTTTAAGCTCTTAGTCTCTCACAAGGTTGCTCGAATGGAGTTTTGATTCCAAGGGTTGGAAACTAACAAAACTTGTCCAAAGGCGAGTGGCACCCTTGGAGCATGAAGTTGCATCTTGAAGGGCATGTCGTGAAAGTAACACTCGAGTCAATGAATCTAGGTGGCCTAGAAAACCTTGAGCAAATAATTAAACCATGTAAAATATTTAAGCATTGTAAAATTTAATTAATTAATTAAGGATTGAAATTATTAAATGTAAATCCCAAAATGAAATTCAAATCCTATTCAAAATTAATCCTAAGTCTAGGTTTGGAAAGAAGACTAACACTAAACTATAAATTAAATTAAAAAGGGGGGAGTGAAGTAAATCAAGTTAAGGATTAAAAAAAAAAGTGAATTATATCTAAAGATTTGATGGGCACATGTGTGCAAGAAAATATTCAAAGGGAGTTCTAAAATGAGAAATAAATAAAGATGAAAGAATGTGTACACATAGAAGGGTATCTAGAGTGTAGTTAACACTAGTCTAACTAGAAGAAGACTCCTATTTTAACTCAACTCAGATCCAGTAAGTCATCAATAATTAATTGGAAATAAAGGGAATAAAGAGATAGCCAGGAGTGATTTAAGGAGACCTTTTAGGAAGGGTGAGGGAAATTGACTTTAATCAAAATAAAATGTGGAATTACTTTTGCAACTTGGGGAAAGGGTGACAAGTGTAAGGGGGAAATAATTCTAATTTATCTAATTGAAAAGTGAATTAATTGTGCAATTGGAGATGTGTCATTAAGTAAAATCCTATAAAGAAAATGGTAAAGAGAAGAAATGTAGCACACTCATTATGGGTAAAGTTATGCTGCAGAATTTTTGAATGGTTTTACTTGTGAGAGTTGGGATACCTAGCTTGAGAGAGAGTGGTGGCTCTACCTTGTGAGGCTAGCTCGGAGCTAGAGTATTATTCTGGTTTTGTGTGTGTGTCCCCATTGTGGCTTGGGGGACTAAGGGGGAAGAAGAGTACCCCTAGCATTGGCTGGGAGATACCAGTGAAGTATCTATGGTTAGAAAGCAGAAGGACAGAAGGATAGCCAGTCACCGAAGAAAATATCCAAGACCAGCGTCATCGGTGACAATATTCTCATTGAGTTTTGATTTGTAATAAGTTTATCATTATGTATGGATTATTTTTAATTTTTCGTAGTTGTAATAAAAACTATGATATCAGATTGTATTCTCATTGAGTTTAAATAGTAGATAGATTGTCTGTATATGTATGGTTATTTCTATTTTTCCGCAGTTGGAATAAAACTCTATTATCAACATTTGTAAGTTCTTTGGTGACTGTGTGTTATAGGAGTAGTCCTTTTGCAGGACAAAATTTCAGTTTCAAATCCACCCAAAATTGAATCTCTAAACCCACCATCTTCCATTTACAGTTTCGTTGGCATTGAAAGGGTTGTTGTTAATATTCATGGTCAACACACATTAAGTGAAACCTACATTTTTCGCTACAGAACTTAGGATCCCTCTCAAAATTTTTATAATTTGAACTCGGTAGATATGCCCCGAGTTTTGAATTGTAATCTGATTCTATTCAATCACATGTTTTGCCTAGGCCATCATTAAGATGCTTTGCCAAATTTTTTACTCGCTGCTAGGGTTCTCAAGACAAATTTAAACCTCTCGGTCACTTCCCTTGTTGACACTGAACTCAATGTTTTTGTTAGCCACGATAAAATCCTTGGAATGGATCGACTGTTTTCAATAAGAACGTTAGTCGGTACATTTGGATTTAGGAACAAGCCCTTGAAGACACCAATTATCTCGGTTCTTGTTGACTGGAGGGGGGTCACGCTAGGGTCACAGTGTGCTAGGATGGTTGCACAATTCTTGTAGGCCCTTGTCCATAACGATTTGATTGAGACTATCCCTTGCGTTAAAACCCCATTCACTTTTGGTTGATTGGTTACACTCCCTCCCTCATGACGACAACCGAAATTTCATTTAAAGTCCTAAATAATTCTTGACGTGTGTGCTGCCTCTTCTGGTTATGAACTTCTTTTGCTCTCTTAAATTTTTAGGGGGGTTTGTTGAGAGTCCTCCCAGTTCTTGTAAACCCTTGGCATTGTGGCAGTTTATTTCCCCTCCAACAATTTATGCAATAGTCATTGAGTATGAACGCTCTCTTCCTCCATTTAATCTTGATAGAATGATGGGTTCTCTAGTAGCCAAATTGAGGGATACTTCCCTAGCTCTCTTAAGAATGGCATCAAATTCCTCTCCTAAGGAAGTCACAATTCGCGAACGGTCTCACCCAAGCTACTACAAAATAGCAGATGGATATGAATACTAGTGGCTCTAACTTCCATCCCTTCACAAATCCCTTCTGACTATGTCAACTCGAGTGGCCTTCGAGCACCTTTTGGTTATGACTGACCCATATACCATATCCTTATGGTACCATTGATTCGCCAGTGATACACTTGCTCTATTTACGTTAAAACTTCCATCTTCCCTTCTCTATTGTCTACCTATCCCACTCTCCTAACTAGATGCGTGGGATCTAGTATGTCTTGCTTACGTGCTAGCTGAATGCAAACAATGTAGGAATATTGAGAGGGGGGGTGAATCACTATTACCCCTTTTTCACAATTAGTAGTTACTTTTTATATTTTATTGATTACCACAATGAATCAACAATGAATTGTATGCAAAATCAATTATATAAATATATTTAACAGGAATTACAAGTTTTTATAAAGAATGGTGAAGGACGCCAATCCTTTTTAGAGAAACAAATCTAGGAGACACAATCCCCTTCTTCAGGACACCAACCCTATGAAGATCCAACTCCCTCATCTTTAGGGCACGAACCTTAGGAAGCACCAACTCTCTTGTATTTATGGTACCAACCCTAGGAAGCTCCAACTCCCTTATCTTTTAAAAGTTACTTAGTAAGGATATGAATCCTTCCATGCTCCTCCCTTCCACCCTCAATGCATAAGAACCAACAGTTCTTCTTATTGGACTCTCCTTTTGTTTTGATCTTCTTATCTGGACTGCAGAGACACTTTCTTCTCACCACTCTTTCTCATTTATATACTCTTCCAACTGGTGTGAGCTATGAAACATTTTTTTCCTCTGTTTGGACCATCGCACCTCTTCATTAACAATAATCTCGTTTGTTTTTTCTTTATTCAAATATTATCTAGAATCCTTTTCAATTTAATGAAAATGATTTTCATTAATCGATCATAGATATGGATCGATTTCATTTAACTTCATTTCATGTCTCTGCAAATATTTCAGAAATCAAATTATGTAGAGGCGGTTCCTTCAAACCATTTACATGTGACCATATGCACAAAACCACAAGATTATTAACTTAAGCAATGCCTCTTCTTTTACCCTTATTTCCTTATTCCATACGAATGCAGGTGGTGACCAAGAGCTAGGTCAAGCGAGTGCTTGATCACTTATCGAAATCAACAATCACATTTTAATGTCATGATGAGATGGATGGTTCTCATTTACTTCAAAAATTCGGTTATTCATGGCTCCTAGAATCTGGAGTAGAAATTCCTCCTAGGTGATTACCTAACGAATAAGTCATAAAGTGTTGGTGACCGCTTGTTGTTAGTTACCACCTCCACTTATGCTATCCTTCCACTATTCTTGATCATTGGTTGGGAACGCTCCCAAATTACATCAATAGTTAGTGTTAACTTCAAAATTTATTCTTACTCTATCTTTACACTGTACTTGATCAAGGGATATGACTTAATCAAAGGTTGATATGGAAAACCACTATTTACTTCAGGATTCTAGGACTTTTGGGGTTCGAAGGTCTAAGTGATTGATGTTTCCAATTTACACTAGAGTTGGTCAACGCTAGAGTTGACTGTCTCCTAATATGACGGTTGAGAATGCTCCTAAAATTATCTTAGATCAATGATCAACATTGACTTCGGCCTTCAGCAGTTCGTGTGTTTTCTCCTACACATGCCTTCAATATTCCAAATTACATTTCGTCGAAGTAGATCCGATGGTTGGATTTCACTTTCATGATGAACGGTTCTTGTTCATTTCAAAACTTCGAAACTCTAGGAATTTTATCGTGGTGAAACTCCCAAAGTACAAATTCTCGAAGTGACGTAACTTGTTGACGTGGCACTCACTTAGTGGCTCCCACATGTCACTTAGATTCATGACTTACCCATACCTAAAATGCTAATAGCACCTTGAAACTTGTCACCATTTGATTATGCCACGTGTCCTCGCTGACATGGATCTCCTGATGTGTGTGCTACATGACTTTAGAACTTCGAGCTTCGGGTGAATTTACATGTTCTCAACCCATTCTCTTTGAAGTGGTCAGCACTGAATTTGACCACTATCCTAATCCAATGGTCATCAAGTATTCTTCATATCTAATGGTCCTCATTTACTTTGGGACTTAGGGGCTTGGGCCTTCGTCTTTATTTATCCTATCCTTCCACTTTATATAGATCATAAATTCAATATGACTCCCAAAATATTTCTCAGATCAGATGAATCATGTTCTCTTCTGAACATTTCTGGCTTACATTTCCTTCCTTTAAAATTGATCCAACGGTCAGGATTCTACCAGAGTAGATCAATGATCAAGGATGATTGTGGGGTCCCAACTAGCACAAAGTTTAAAAATATTGTTGAGATTCACAATGGAAACTTCTTGTTGGTAGTGAAACTGATGCCAATCATAGATATATTAGCGGGTGACAATCGATGGTCTAGACTAATTGCGGGATTGGAATTAACACTTTGTTTAATCTTCCCTTTGTGCTCCTCAATCAATCCTTGCCCTTGATCTGGTGCTTGTGTATCCAACAGTCACAAATTGATCTGATCGTTGACTAGTCCTCCAACAGTCCTTCTCTTGTAACTCACATATCTGATGGTCCTCGTTTGTCTGAAATATACATCAATGGACATGATTCTTCCTTGATTATTTTGTATTTTTACTGTGGGGATTTCAATCCTGATCGTGTTTCTGCAATGCAGTTTCCCTTCTGAGATTTTTCGTTTTGTACTTGGATTCCTCATTTATAACAACTCATCATCACATCGAAACAACATCGATTGTTTTGACATCAATGACAACACATCAAAGACAATATGTCTAACAAACAAATCCACTCTTCACAGGTTATTAAGATGGCCCTTCCCTGGTGTTGGATGCTTGTCTTTCCAATTGTTCTAGTGTGATAGAATATGCTTGATGTTGGTGAGTGGGTTGGGTTATATGTGGGATGTCGTCACCATCGATATGTTTAGAAGTAATTTCATGTGCTCTTGGCGTTGTGCTCTTGTGTTGGACTACACAAAATCTTCATTGTCAGATTATTTAATAATATATATTAAAGATACAGTGTTCCACGATAGTATCATTGTTTTATTGAACAATTTTTTCTCAGTTTTTAGATTAGGTTGAGATTGGTAATCTTCACGCTCATATATGATATAATTATGGAAGTACCTTAAATAATTAGAGCTGATTAAAATGAGAAATTACCAGGATAATAATGAGAGTGTTAGATGTCACTTCGACTAGAATAGTCCTTGGGCTCAAGTTGCACAACCTCAGATAGACTAGTCCTTGGGTGCAAGTTGCGCAACCTATGGAAATTAAATAAACAATACCATGTTCACCCAATCATAAGTGATGACATAATTAAATCATTTTAATGTTAATAACCTTTTTATCTTAGTGAACTGGATTATTTTTGATGGAGATGAACTTTACTTGTATTCTTAGAAGGATGGTTGTGATTAAATTTACCTTATTTTGCAACAACAAAAATAATAAGTAAAGTAACAATTAAACCTTCCATCCAGTGGGATTGATAGAGTCTTGAATGTTAGTTTAGTAACCTTGTTGATTGTAATAGTTACAAATTTAGAAGAGAGATAGAGAAATGTTATTCTAACCTCTAATGATTTTTCTTCAATCACAAACTAGCGTCATTGGTTGTGTAGTTAGTCAATTATACCTTGATATGAGAAAAAATATTTAATAAGTTCACATTGGGATGTCACCATATAATAAATGTGGTTATATAAGGTTCTTAAACTAGTGCCCATACGTGATTGATATGATGTGTAGATAATACAATTCTTAAGTAGTAATGTCGAATATGATAATGAATATTAAAAATGTCGAATATGATAATGATCATTAGAAATGTTGATATGATCATGATGATTAGAAATGTGGCATATAATAATGATGTATGGAATTGGCACTCCATATGATATTAAGTTTTTACTTCTGATCATGTAGTTCTTATTATTCTTATGTATTATTCTCGCATTGTTCATACTTGACTATTGCTTAAAAAATTGTTAAAGCAAGGAATTTTATTCTACTACGCTTGAAAAACCTGATGGGCATGTTACTTGATAAATCTAGTTGATTGTTGTTATGTTTGGTTAATGGGATTTAGATGCCTCCTTAGTCCTTAGAATAGTCACCATCGCTGAGAAATTAAGTGGTCAAAATCAATCAGATGAATCTTGGGCTTAAGCATTGCTTATGTGACCTGGAGGTCCTAACCATGCAGGATAGGTTAGGCGGACAGTTATTTATCACTCTGTGATAGTTATTTAGTTGACCATGATGTTTTCAATTGCGCCGCTCTTTATGTTTATGTTTTTATTATGCGTTGCTTTTAATTTTATTACTGCGTTGATTTTGTCATTATTAAATTATGATAACGTGTCGCTTGTGATGTTATTTATTATGTTGTGACGATTTTAAGTTTCTAATGTAAAAAAAAAACAAAAAATATATTTCCCCTTTTGAACAACTCATTGTTGCCACAATAGAGGGGGAATTACATATGATATCAGAGTGGGTTCAACCTCGTGACGTGGGATCATTATGCCTTCCAATTTATTAAACACTTGATTAATAACTTATCGCTAATTAAAATTGAAATTTGTCCATGCAGGTAATCATGGTTAGAGGAAGTCATGGAGGTAGATGACGTGGTTCTAGGGGAGGAGTTGTGATGCCTCCATTAGCATCCATGCCAGAGGGATCTAATCCTGAAGGAGAAGAAAAAGTCATTAGATAGGAGCAGATTGTTGTGGAGGATGTGGTTGGTTTGATGAGGTCCGTTTAGAGGATGTCAGAGGCCCTAATTAACCAACTAGATAGAGATGAGACCGGGGCACCCATACCCAATGAGTGTTCACAACATGATCCAGGTGGTAGTGGTAGAATTCATAGAGAACTTGAGAAGGTGAAGTTTCCCGAGTTCATTGGTGCCATGGACAGCTCAGCCGCCGAGGCATGGTTGGAGAACATGGCGATGTGCTTCGCACTTCATGACTACACCTCCAACATGAAATTCCACATGGTGGTGATCCAAAAAGGATCCAGAGAAGGCTAAGAAAAAGTCAGAACTCGTAGAGGCAACTTAGGATGCTCAGGATGGCTTTAGTAGGCAAAGAAAGGGAAAAAAATTCAAAGTTCCCAAAACTCAGTTAAAATGGCATGATTTCAAAGAGTGCGTCACAAGTTTTGTAACAGAGAAAACAGCTCATCAAATGAAGTTATGGGTCAAAATATATAAGTGGTCAAAGTTTTGGTCAACCCAGTCGAATCAACATGGATGAGTTAGCATCCGTAATACTGACGTCAACATCGGTACGAATGACATCATCATCTGTACAACCTACATGGAAAGCATAGAGGGTGACATGTGTCGTGATGACATTAGCATGACATCAACATGCCACGTGGTAGCACTAGAGGCTACCACATGTCATTCAAATTTGGACTTTTTAGGGCACCATGTGGACCAATAAGAAAGTACCACATGGCACCCCCATGTGATGCCACATGGAACCACCCAAGGGAAGCCATGTGTCCTAAGATGACTGTTGGCACAGGGGAAGACCCGGGTTTCAGCTCCAAGGGTGCACCAACAAGCCCTAACTACTGGCCCTTTCGTCAACACCTACGAAGCAGATGCAGTCTCACCTGAAGTAGTAATGGGGGGGATACAGGACAAAGATGTCTACAACCAAGGGGAATATCATGTGGATCTAATACTAGAACAATACAACATGCATATATCACTTATCAACTTAGATCTACTCCACACAACTATCTATTAGATCTAACATAGTAATGCAATAGAAATATATCAAAGGGAAAAGAACATAGCATCAATCACACACTACACAAGGTATACGTGGTTTACTCTCTCTCTAGGGCTACGTCCACAGAACTATGATTTATAATATCTTAACATGAAGCATACAATTCTTGTCTGCGCTCTCAGCTAGCAGATATTCTCTCTTCTCCTTTCTATCTCTCCCCTCCCTGCGCACCCAGCTACAAGGTTGATCCTCACACCCAGCTTAAGATATTACAATACAGAAGGATCTCTTACTCAACACTTCTCTCTCACTCAATATTACTTACTTGATCACACAATGATAAATACAACAACAAAAATCATAACACCAACCCATCCCAGGTCCTTTAGACCTCTATTTATATATTTCAATATCTTACCGACATCCTTAGGCCAAAACCTAGGTGTCAAAACCCTAGATACCAAAACCCTAGGTGTTTTTATGGATTTGCCATCCTGTCTTTCCTTCCTTCTCCCGCGATGCTCCAAAGCATCAGACGGTGGATTTTTCCTCTTGCTGAGTTGTCCATGATCCTTCTTCCTTGTTGATCTATCATCCTCGATCTCTTTATCCATCAACTTGCTTCCTTTTACTTCACTCCATCTTTTCTTCTCTTTTTCTCACTTCAACCCAGTAATAGTCACTATGTCTTCTGCGCAGTTCACATTTTGACTTTTCTTCCTTTCTCTTTCATAACTTTGATAACCAAGGGCCAATAGGCCCCCAACACTCACCTGTGACTCATCACGAGCCACTTCAGATCTGACCTTTCTATTTTACTTCAATTTCAGGTTGCGCAGTGAGGAATTTGATTTCTACTCTATGCCTTCTCTCCTTCCTTATGTAGACTGACTTTTCTGTGTCAGGTACCCATTTTCAACTGCACCTGGTACCTAGACCACTTTCTTCATGTTTTTGCTAAGAGCTACGAGGCAACTGGTTGTCATAATACAACTTCAGCCGGCTCCCACTCACCAAACCTTCTTTCCATTCTCCATTCAAAGTATTCAACTACGTAGCTCCTCCTTTTGTAAAATAGGCGACCTCATAAGGCCCAAGCCAATGTGTTCTGAACTTTCCTGGATGCTTCATGAATTTACTGTCATATACCAATACGAGATCACCTTGCTTAAATGCCTTCTTCTTAATGTGTTTGTCATGGTAGACATTCTCTCTTCTTTTTGGACCTGCTGATGGAATCCTACAATAAATATGTCTTCTTATAGTTCGACCAAATGTGCAATCCTTTATCGAATAGTGCAAGTGTCGTCCATATCTGTAAAGGAAACAATTATTAAGCTTGGTACCAAGTATTCCATGGGGACAATGGCTTCGAGACCATACAACAACTTAAAAAGGGTCTGCATTTTTAGCTTCTTACAAGTGGTTCTATAGGCCCATAGTACTGTTGGTACTCTTAAATCCCAGTCATCTCTATTAAGACTGCAAATCTTCGTCAATGCTATCTCCAAGATATTGTTGAATGCTTCAACTGTCACATTTTCTTGTGGATGGTAAGGCATGCTCTTCTGATGGTGGACTGCAAATTCCTTAGTCAGGGATTCTACTATTGTATTTATGAAATGTGTGCCTTGATCACTCATAATGATCTTTGGGCATCCAAACCTAGTTATGATGTCATCAAATATGAATCACGTAACTATAGTTGCACTACAATCCTTAATTGCTCTTGCCTCGACCCATTTGGTCAAATATTCTGATGCAATAATGATGTACCTTTCTCCTGTCTACTTACCTGGTGGGTTTATAGGTCCCATAAAGTCAATGGACCATTTCTCAAATGTTTGTAGGGTCAGTTGTGGTGCTAAGGGAATTTAATTTCTTTTGGATGGTTTCCCAACTCTTTGGCATACATTGCAGTCTCTGTAATAGTCTTTAACATCTCTGTATAAGGTAGGCCACCAAAGGCTAGCTATAAGAACCTTCTTTATAGTTGCTTTCCTTGCATAGTGTCCTCCAGTGATGCTTTCGTGAGCTTCAACAAGGATCAATGGTCACTCTACCTCCATAACACACCTTATTAATATCTCATCAGGTCCCATTTTTTTATAGTTGTCCAGCTATAAGTGAAAAGTTAGCAGTGCGAACTACTAGTTGTTTCTTCTGTGGAATTGTATACTCACTAGGTGTCATTCCTGTTGATGGGAAATGGACTATATCTACAAAGTGGTCATCAATGTTTTTAATGGACAATATTTGTGCATCTGACAGTGAATCCTCCAAACTGGTCGGCTCTTCACCATGTTCCAACCTTGAAAAGTCATCAGGACCTTTGTTCATTCTTCCCGGTTTAACTACGAACTCAAAGTCATATTCCTGAAATAGCAGAAGCCATACGCATATTCTCCCCCCCAATACTGGCTTGTTGACTAGGTATTTCAGCACGAAGTGATGAGTAAACATTTTAAAGTGTCCTCCCAACAAGTAGTAGCAAAATTTTTGCAACGCATACACCATGGCTAGCCCTTCTCTTTCAGTGGTGGTGTAATTAATCTTAGCTATGGATTGTTTCCTGCTAGGAAAAGCTTACGGATGGTCAATATCTCCTTCCCTAGGTTGTGCTAACACTTCTCCGAAGGAAATAGAAGACGCATTGACATGCACATGGAACTCCTTGATCCAATATGGAAAAACATAATAGGCGTAGTAACCATTTTCTGTTTCAATGTGATGAAGCTTTGCTCGCACTCCTCTGTCCAGTGAAATTGTCAGTCTTTCTTCAAAATATTCTCCATGGGTGTTGTAATCTGGGCATATCCTTTAATGAAATTCTTGTAATATCCAGTATGTCCCAGCACAGTGCGCAGCTGTTTGACTAAAGTAGGAGGGGGTAGATCAACTATAATGGCAATTTTAGATGGATCGACCAACAATCCCTTCTTGCATAAAATATGACCTAATAGCACTCCAAATGGCGAGAAGAAGATGCACTTCTTCAGATTCAAGGAAATTTGAAGCTGTCTGCATTTGTCCAACATTAGCCTTAGACATTCAATATGATTTTTCAATAAACTAAAAATAGTCCAATCATCAAAATATGCTTCTAGAAATTTATGCAGAAACTCCTTGAATGCTTCAACCACCACCCTGGAAAAGATGGTTGGGGCATTCTTCAATCCAAATGGAATCACTGTATACTAGTAGGATCCCCATTTTTTTGCTAATGTGGTCTTATGGTGATCTTCCTTGGCAATCTGGATATGATGGTATCCTGAAAATACATCTGTAAAAGAATATACCTCTTGGCCTCCCACATTATCTAACACTTCATCAGTGAATGGTGTAGGGAAGGGGTCATGCAAGTAGACATCATTTAGCTTCCTGAGATCTATGCAGATCCTGATATCTCATGTCTTATTGTCTTGTACCACCATAGGGATAATCCATTCTGACTCTTCAATAGGTTCTATAATTCCTGCTTCCAACATTCTGTCGAGCTCAATCTTCACTTTCTCCTTATATTTAGTGTTCAATATGTATGGTCTCTGTTTGACTGGTCTTTCATCTGGTTTCAAAGGGATCCTCATTTCTCCCATAGGCCCTTTAATTCCCTTCATATTAGTGAACTTGGTTAGAAAAAAGTCTTGATATTCATTCAGTAACTCTGTTATCTTGTCAATAGTAGCAGCATCCCAATAATCTCCAGCATTTGCAAGATTCAATGTCTGCTCTATTCCAATGTTGACTTTCTTGATCTTGATTGGTTGTCCAATGAATGGTATCTCAACTCATGGTCCTTTCACATCTCTCTAGCCTTCTATTTTGGCAATGTTCACCTTCCTAGGATCATCGTCTTCATCAACTTTGATGTTGTAACAACGTTGCAATTTCTGGAGAGGCTTCGTCCATTCGTCCTCTTCTTGTTCTAAAGGGGGGCTAGAGGCCTCCTCAAATACTTTATGTCTTACAATATGTAATGCTTGATCTACTGAAGGATATTGAATATCAAATAAGAAGGTGCTTACAAAGTTCTGAGTCATACCTTCCCAATCTACAGTGATGAGGCACAACTCCGCTTGAAGGTACCAGTTGATAGGGGTTGTGTCTAGTGTGTTAATGAAATTGTGCATCCACTGCTCTTGAGGAATGGTTCTCCAGGCTTCCTTGCAACTTTTCACATGGTCCTTTGGGCATCTTTTACCAGTGTACCAAACTTTGCATCCTTCCACTTGTGCTGAGAGTCGTGTGGTCATCAGGGTACAACATTGTACCCATTATATAATGTTGTTTTTGTGTGTCCCACACCATCTTGTTGGTGTCGTCAGCCTCATCCATTGCCATCAAGAATTGTTGCATTGGTACACTTGCTTCAAATTATGACAAGAAGGTTTCTAAAGGATTCAAGCCATCAAAGGTGGGCAAGTTACTTACTGTTGTGTCGATCCAACGAACTTCTCTGGTTAATCTAACACATATCCTTGTAGATACTTCATACATTTTTTTCTTCCAGTTATCCAGTGCTTCTTCTAAATCTAATGAACATGCGTTGTCACTTCTCTATCTTAGGTTTCCATAAGCCATGGGATTAATGTAATCCTTTTGTATGGTTGTTAATTTGTATATGTTTTCTAGTTCGTATGCACGGTCTTCTTCTATGATAGGTTATGTGTATCACTGACCTTCATCTGGATCTAAAGGTGAAATGACCCTAAGGCCATATCTTTCAAATGTTTTACGTCTTTTCTTTAAATCAGCCACAGTGGAATTATTGAAAGCCCAATCAATTCCTAACAACACAGGGTAAGGGAAATTGTCATCAACTATCTCAATTACCTCAAAATATGCAAGCATTCTTACTCCATCGATGTCCACATGGACATGTTCCAATCTTCCAAAGGGGCTTACAGCTTGTTTATTAGCCATCCTAAGTCTAATAGAGGAATATATCAACTTCAGTTTTCCCATCAGTTCCCAGGTTTGCTTTGTCATGACATTGACCTCCGATCCTAAGTCGAGGACCACATAGTCTATATCATATTCTATTATTTGAGCATTCAAGTGTAGTTCCTTATTTTTCCTTCTCTTCTTGGATAGTTGATGTACTGCTTTATTCAGTAAGGGATCTATCCTTCCTATCTCATATTGTTTGATTAAATTTTGTATCTCTTGTACATCGCTCTCATCTTGAATCAACTTAATACAAGAATATAAAAATTCCATGAGATTTCTTACCTCTTTTCCTTCTTTTAGTGAAGAAAAATGATCGAATGCCAGAGGAATTCAATATTCTCTTACTCCTGAGTCTTCTATATCCTTTCCTTGGGTCAGCCTATCTTCTCCTGCAACAACACCTCCTCTAGTGATAAAAATGAATCTAGGGTATTCTCCACGAGGTTTAGCATATATCAGTTGCACTTGCAGGTTCTTCCAAGGTCCCCATTTCGTTTGAAGTTTAGCCAGAAATGTTGGACATTCCTCGATGACATGATCGAAAGAGTTGCAGTAGCTGCAAGTGGTACAAGGGTTTTGATAGTCCCTTGAAAAGTGTCCTAGTTGTGCACAGTTGTAACAAATGATTTGTCCTCGTCCTTTGAATCCACCACGAGGATTGAATTTTCCTCTCCCAGGGGAGTTATACTGTGGAGTGTTTCCTTCTTGATGTACTTCGCTTTGAATCTTGTATATATCTCTTGAACTTTTGTGCATGAGGTCATAAGCCCTACAATCCCTATCATCATGCCCTACAAACTTACAAAATGTGAAATACAAATTTTTGGGTATCTGAACATATTTTTGCATGTAATAGCACTCACTAGGGTGATGTCTATTTATGCATACCTCGCACCAGGGTAGGGTGACTTTATTCGAAGGGATCAGATATCCAGAGGCCAATTATTCATGAAATAGGGGATAGTGTTCCTTGTCATGGTCTTATGATCTACATCTGACACACCAGATGTCTTCTCTTTTATCTTTTCCCTTGTATTTCTTCATATCTTCGACCTACAGAGATAAAATAGTTAGCTGACTCAAGATTTGACTCATACCTGAGTTGGATTCTCCCATAGGGGATGATTCTAACTTCATGGTGATCTCCAGTGCCTCATCCTACGAAGAAATCTTATGTTTCACCAGAGGAACTCTAATGTGTGGTAAGAGGGAAACAATGATACATTCTTTGTTCAGCTCATCTGGGATCTGAAAAGTCAATCATCCTATTAAGGTCTTTAATCTTTGATCAAATTCCCAAACAAGTTCGGCTACCTTATGCTTGATCTATTTCAACTCTATAATACATTTTGACTTCGACTTGGGTTTATTGAACTCTACAATAAATTCATTCTTGATCGCATTCAGCGGCTTAGGCTATGCAAGTCCTTGGACAAGATTCATGTACCAGCTCAGTGCACGATCCCTTAGGGTAGTGCTAAACTGAGTTGTTTTAACAGCTTTTTCGGTGACATTATTAATATTCCATACAGCTTCACATAGGAACCAGTGATGATCAGGATCTTCAGATCCATCTCCCCTAAAAATAGGGAGCCTCATCTCATCTGCCATAGATCTTGCTAGGGTTCCTGACTGAGTATGTGGTGGAATACTAGTGGCAGTGCTCTGAATGCTCTGGTGGCTTGGATTACTCTGATTGATTAATGATACTAAATCAACAAGAGGGATAATAGTACTTACTTTAGTATTCTATGCAGTTCCTGAAGTTTCTGTCTCTTTCTAGTGAGGTTCTTCAGCTTTCCCTTCCTCTGTCCTGGCGGGTTCTGAATGCTTTTCATCCATGAGATCTACCTCTTCTCCACTATAGAAGCCTTCATCCTCGTATTTCTTCTTAAACAGGTTCACAAGATGAACTTCTCTAAATGATATCCCACTGCACGTATGTCTAGCCTATGTGTTGTTTTCGTTGTCCAAATTCTTGAACATTAGATTTTCTAGATCCAACCAATCTATTGTATCTTCAAGATGTTCTTCTGATGAAATAGAATCTTGATCCTCAACTTCAGAAAATGTAAAAATTTTCCTCTGGGTCCCTTGAAGAAATATCTCTCATCTTGGCTATATGACTCTACTCTATCAACAACAAACTTGGTGATGTACCCTCCAATGGTGCTATCAAACCAATGATCTACTTCTCTTGACATGATGTTATCAACTCTCTTGACCTTCTTAATGAGTGCCGACATCCAAACCACAGCAGGTCTAGATCTGATCTCAAATTGGGTATCTGTTAACCTATCTAACCACTCATATAGATCGTGATGTATTCCTCCAAAGAAAATCTTGTGTATATCAGTAAAGATATATCTTCCTAACCAATCCTCTATTCTAATATTAGGGTTCTTGTTATGGGCTTCAGTGAAGTCCCTTTCTTGATCCTCTATCCACTTTTTAATTTTTGTCTTTTATGGAAACCACCTTGACATTCCCTCAAGAAGATTCATGTCTCAGAAATGGAACCATTTGTTGGAATAGGGGCGAACCCAGGGTTTATCTCCAAGAGCACACCAACAAGCCCTAAATATTGGCCCTTTCGAAAACACCTACGAAGCAGATGCAGTCTCACCTGAAGCATCTATGGGGGGGTTGTAGGACATAGATGTCTATAACCAAGGGGAATATCATGTGGACCTAATACTAGAATGGTACAACATGCATATATCACTTATCAACTTATATCTACTCCACACAACTATCTATTAGATCTAACACAGTAATGAAATAGTAGTATATCAAAGGGCAAAGAACATAGCATCAATCACACACTACACAAGGTATACGTGGTTCACCCTCTCTCTAGGGCTACATCCATAGAACTATGCTTTATAATATCTTAAGATGAAGCATAAAGTTCTTGTCTTCGATCTCAGTTAGCATATATTCTCTCTTTTCCTCGCTATCTCTCCCCTCCATGCACACCTAGCTGTGTTGGATTACTGAGAGGGGGGGTGAATCAGTAATAACATAATTATAATCCTTTTTCTTCAAATGTTATATCAATGTAGAATTATTATCCAATAATGAGCAATAATAAATAAGCAATCACACACATACACAGTACACCAGTGTTTTACGTGGAAACCCAAATTGAGAGAAAACCACAAAATGTTTTTTCTTATATGTCTTGAAGAATTACATTCATTGGAAGCACCAACTTCCTTTGTTTTCTAGCTGCAAATGGAAGGAGGCTCCAACCCCCTAGTTTCTCAGGATACAACCTAAGGGAAGCTCCAACTCCCCAAATCTCTAGCTACAACTAGAAGGAGGCTACAACTCCCAATTTTCTCTGGCTACAACTGGAAGGTGGCTACAACCACCTGTCCTTGCCCCGTCCTGCCACCCTGAAGTAGAAGTAGAATGATGGAACCACTGTCACACTATCACTGTGAGATATACCACTATAAACATGTACCAATAAATCTAAACCATGCATCAACCATGCATCAACCTGTAATCAACCTGTACCACAAAAAGTGCATCAACCATGCACCAACCTGTAATCAACATGTATCATAAACAAGTGCATCAGCCATGCACCAACCTGTAATCAACATGTACCATAAACAAGTGCATCCAACCAAGTGCCAAGTATGTACCAATCATGTGTCAACTACTTATCAACTATGACTCATCAATATGTACCAACATCATAACCTATACACCTCATGTATGTGCGCCAATTCATCAACTACTTGTTTCAACCATGTACTCAACATGTACCTCAACCAAAATCCCTCATCAATTTCATCATCCAAATCTGATTTGTAGCTCTGTAATAGACCTGGTGTATATGACCACATTCCTACAAACCTTCCTTAACTTTAAAAGCAAGAGACTAGCATTTTCATCAAACTTTTCTTTAGTCTCACATGCCTAGTTTTGGATTAGTCAACAACCCTAACTTCAAGTAATCATAACTTTGAACCTGTAATGTATAAAGATCTGAAACTAATACACAATTTTTTTCAATGTTTTTTATGAAATTCCTCCAAGTGGCACTACTTGGAACCTCTCAGAAAAAAAGTTATAGCAAAAATGACATACCTTGCCGAATTCTGGCTTATTCTAGAGAGCGACCTTGTAGAGCATGCCCTACACAAAATATTTTATGAAATGATATAAAACTATTACACAGCATACTACATACTATAACCTAACCAACACAATTTGTCTCATTGAATTTGGATCTGTTATGAAGAAGTTATGGCGTTTTGACCCAAAACACCTGATTTTGACTAGTTTCAGGACTGGCCACAAACCCTATCTTCCACAGAGTGTAACTTCCAAAATACAACGACCCACAAGATGAATTTTTAACCACAAATACTTGGATATTTTTTCTCAATTTCATAGAAATTTAAGGATCTGAATCATTATAGAAAAAAATTTATAGTGAAAATGGTGAGATGACCTGAAAATAACATACCTTAGAAAGAACCATCAAAAGAATTTATCCTTCCTTGCCTTTCGTCCTTATTTTCTTCACTTTCCTCAGAATTTCAGCTAAGATATCATTTGTATACCTCATAAAACAATATATATTCAATATGCTTAAGTGTGTTTCAAATGAGAGAGACTTGCCTCTTATTTATACTCTCCAAGTAGCTTCCTTAAAAACATCTTCTAGGTCACTTGGCCCCACTTTCCTTATTTTAGGGTTGGGTCCACTTCTAATTTCTCCTTTAAAATTATTATTGAAATAATCTATTTTGTATTCACTTTGAATTATAATACATTCATCACATCACTTTATTATTTACCTTTTAAAATCTCTTTAACCACTTTGATTACTTTGACCTTTTGGGGCTTCTAGATGACATATGAGGGTCCTCCAACTTCATAAGGCCATAACTCTCAAACTGTGAGGAGTTATATGATGTTCTACATACCACCAGAAATGGAATGACATTTAATATCCATATAGAATAGTATTATCTGAAAATATATTATAACTAATACTATTACCCATCAAACAAACTTGGGTCCATTACCCAAATCTGGGGTCTCCAACTTCTCATGGCCATAACTCTCTAACCGTGAGGAATTATGTGACGTTCCACATACCATCGAAAATGACATGACAAGAACTATCCATCTAGGATATTTCCCTGAAAAATTCACTTTCCTTCATCTCATTATTCCACAATTAAGCATGGGTTCTCTTACTCCACAAAGTGTCTTCCCATGAGGGATTTCACCATAAGGGGACCACTTTGGAGTTCATCCGTATTTACTTCTTATCAACCATGACAAAAAAATAATGAGTCATATTGACATCAAACACTATTAGGTCCATTACCCAAACGTTTGTGCTACGGGTCTTTCTTCAAGGGTTGACATCAATGACAACCAACCTTAATCAACACATTGTTGGGTTGATCTTCGCACCCAACTGAAGATATTACAATACAGAAGGCTCTCATATTCAACACTTCTCTCTCACTCAATATTACTCACTCAATCAAACAATGGCAAAGACAACAACAACAATCATAACACTAACCCATCCCAAGTTCTTTATACCTCTATTTATACATTACAATATCTCATTGACATCCTTAGGCTAAAACCTAGGTGTCAAAACCCTAGATACCAAAACCCTAGGTCAACTTGACCCACGTTTTCAGGGCTTCGCCACCCTTTCTTTCCTTCCTTATCACGCGGTGCTCCAAAGAATCCAACTGTGGATTTTTCTGCTCGCTAAGTTGTCCATGATCCTTCTTTCTTGCTGATCTATCATCCTCAATCTCCTCGTCTATTGACTTTCTTCCTTTTACTTCACTCCGTTTTTTCTTCTCTTTTGCTCACTTTGACCCAGTAACAATCATTGTTTCTTCCGTGCAGTTTTCATTTTTCCTTTTCTTCCTTGTTCTTTGCTAACTTTCATAACCAAGGGCCAATCGTGATGTCATCACACAGGTGGGAAAATCAGCGGATTCCATGTGGCCCAATAGGAGGATGCCACGTGGCACCCCCGAAATGCACAAGGAGGCTCCGTGAACGAATAATTACAAAAAATATAATTACAAAAATCCATCAAATAAGGAGGAAATTTCTCCACATATGGCATCTCCGCCAAATTTAACTACCCACCAGAAATAGTATAACTGTCCATCGATTTAATAGCCATTCCGCCATTTTAGTTGTCACCCGCCAAACTTGGCAAGCCTACCAAAAAATGGTTATAACAATGTGTTTAAAAGGGGAGGCCCATGGGATTCGACCCTAGGACCTTCGCCTAACCATCACTTTTAAATAACCTCCCTAACCACTCTTCCAACAGATTCGTTAATGCTAACTGCCCAGAAAATTGTATCAGAAGGGGCCTTCCGTCAGAGTTCAAAAGAGAGCACGAGAAGCATACTAAGCACATCCATACGGTATGGATTTGGGCACATTTTTTGAGACTAGGCACAATTTTTGAGATTTTGCACGTAGTTTGATATTTTTAGTCATTAATTGTAGGAGAAGTGGCACACAAACTGAGGCAGTGGTGCCTCTTGGAACAAAGGTGTCAAATCCAGATCAAGGCATTGAGACAATCATTTTTAGGTAAGAAAACTCCATGAACATAGTGGTGGTGTTAGTTTTTTTATCTGAGAAAAGCTTTTGTAGCTTAACTCCAAAATGAGGTATACTTATGTATTTTGCCCAATTCTTTTGTGGAGTTAATAAAGAGACCTACCCATTTGAGAGAAGGACCCGGAGATGTATTCCACCATGGATGAACTCCGTTATCAAGTTCTTTGTGTTCATATTGCATGATTATGTCTCTTTCCTTTTGATATTTTCCTTCTTTATGGTGTACTCTTGTTTCTGCTCATTTAATACAATTCTTTAATAAGTCACCTGATGTAAAGATCCAGGATCATGTTGGTATCAGAGCAGTTGTCTTTGACTTGAATTGTTGAGTATGAATGCTTACTAGGGCCAAGCATAAGCAGGGTGAAGGAACTCTTCATACTTTCAATCCTGAAGTTGGTCGTGCATCCCGAAGGAAGAAGATGGTAGAAGAGGATAAGTGTGATGAACAAGAGAAGAACTTTCACATGGTCTTTTATCGTATGTCAAAAATGGTCGAACAAATGTATGGAGATTACGAGAAGAGGATGAAGAAGAAAGGGAAGAAAAAGGAAGCACCACCAGATGACAACGCTTCGGTAAACCAAGGGGCTGGAGGAGATCCTCCCAAGCCTTCATCTTCGTCTTCATGTTCTAGTTCTTCTTCCTCTAAGCATTCTCATCATTCTTAGTATTCTAACCATAAAACCTCTTTTAAGAAACCATTATTAAATATTGATGTAACTTTTTCTTTACCTATGTTTAATGTATATGCTAATCTTGAAACTTTAGACAATTGGATCCGATAGGTTGAAGTATGTTGTCATGTTCAACATATTGATGAAGAGGAAGTTAAAGTGAAACTGGCTTCTCTTTGGTTGGAAGACACCACTCGCGTACGATGGGAGAGCAAGCTACAAGACAGAAGTAAGTGTGGTAATATTTTTTCCTCATGGTTAGAATTTAAATTAGAGATAAGGAAGCAGTTCTATCCATTAGGGTATTTACATAAAGCAATGATGCAATGGAAAACTTGGAGACAGAGTAAAGGTCAGATTGTACAAAGTTTCATAGAATAATTTAGGAATAATGTTATAGCATTGAACATTCCTTTGGATTCTTATGAAACTTTAATGAAGTATATTGGTGCATTTCATAGTTATATTCATCATAATTTTCTTTTATTTAACCCCAATATTCTTGACGAAGTTTGTGTGCAAGCCACTCACCTTGAGAATAAGGGGAAACATGTTCAAGAAGATCCCACGAAGAAACCTTCCAATTTCCCACAAAAGACTTTCAATAAGTTTAAAAGGAAGGAAACGAAGACCTCTACAATGATGAGAGAAGGAGGAAAACCATCTTGCACTCATTGTAACAAGATATGTCACGATGAAGAACACTGTTGGAAACTACATCCAGAAAAGAAATTGAAATAGTTTGATGGAAAGGGGAAGACAAAGACTGTTACTACAGTGAAAGAAGATCTTGGTTTCGAATCAAGAGATGAAGGAAAGATCACATCAGCTGGAGTACAAGGTAAATATTCTCTTCATGCTAGTTCAAGTTCCACTGATGAATCTCAGATTGATGAACGAAAGAGGAATGAGTTATTTCATACACGAGTTGTATCTAAGCATACTAATATAGATACATTATGAGTTGTATCTAAGCATACTAATATAGATACATTATTTGATCTAGGTTCCCAAGTAAACTTAATATCTGAAGCACCTGTCAAGAAGATGGGTTTTGAAATGAAACCACATCCAAAGCCTTACCCTATTTGTTGTGTATGTGATAAATCAAAACTTAATATTACCAAACCATGTAGGGTTAGATTTTCTATTGCTTCAAAGTTGATTGATGAAGTGGATTTGGATGTTGTAGCACTTGATATATGTGGCATAGTGTTGGGGAGTCATTATATTTATGATAGAAAAACAATATTCTTTCGTCATGAGAACAAATACCACCTTACTAAAGGGGGAGTGGAATATATTGTTAAATTAAAAAATAAAAAATAAAATTGAAAAAGGCCAAAAAAAATAACAAAATTCAACATAAAAATGTCTAAAATAAAAAATATTTAAAAAATATTAAACTAAAACTTTAAAATTAGAATAAAAGACAAAAAAATTTAAAAATATATATTTTAAAAACAATATTTAAATCAAAACAAGACAATTTTAATAAAATCAATAATGAAATAATAAAAACCAAATTTAAAATAAACTTCTAAGCAAATTTTAAAAAATAGAAAACCAAAATTTAAAAAAAAAAATTAAAAACAATTTTGTAGTACAAAACCTATCAATTTTAATTGAAACTAAAGTAAAACAAAAAACAAAAAAAAAACAATGCAATTATAAACAAATTTAATAACATTTAGCTTAGTTTATATACTTGTTTTATTTTTTGGTTTTTTTTTTCTTCTTTAGTTTTTTAACTTTTTCTTTAATTTTTTTTATTATCTACATTTGCTTTTTAAAATTCTATCTTTTTTTTTTAATTTCAATTCTTTTGATTTTCTCAGTTTTGTTTAGTTTTTTTATTTATCAAAAAATAATTGAATTATATTTTTTTCGCTAAATATTAAAAAATAGTGTTATTTAACTATGATTTGTTTTTCTATGTATTGAAGTAAAGGTAAACAATGTGTTAAAAATGGTGTTTCCCACTATATTTTAAAAGTATGGAACAATAAATTAATTAACGAGACACAATTATATGAAAAATCGTAACTTCAAAAAAGTAAATGGTAAAAAATATTTTTAAGATTGAAAGAAGCATGGAAAAATGACTAGAAACACCATTGAATAAAAAAAAAATTGAAAAATTTGAAAATAGATGAAAAATAAGCATTTAAAAAAAATTTGTGGAAACATTGTGGATCGAAAATTTAAAATATTGAAAAACCACCTAAAAAGGGAGAGGCGATGCTACTGGTAGCACCATTTTTAAAAATGGGGTAAAAAATTGGACACCCCCCAAAATGAGAACTCTGTAGAGTTCTCGCTAAGTTGGAAACTATGTTTTGCCAAGATATGTACTTGAGATACAAAATCAATGACCACCTAATTGACCATCATAATCCCCCCAATCTCCAAGTCAACTCATGGATCGTAATATTTATTTTTATAGTAGATATGATTTACATCCTTGGTTGGTCTCTGACCGTCTTTTTATTCGCGTAATATGTTGAGTAGGTCAAGCATTTGACCAATTGAGTGTTTTTATTTAAGGAGATGCAAAAATTCTTGGATGGTGTCTTCATTTTGTCTTCTTGATTTTTGTTGATCTTCTGAGGCATTCTTGAAGAAATTAATAGCTTCTCTCATGATTTTCTCTTCTTCGTCTGGATTTGGGAAGATATTAGATTTATTTATTTGGTGATCATGTAGTGGATTGTTAATATCTCGTCCTGCACTTGACCTTGTAACAATATGCAAGTTTTTTTTGTTCATCACCTCCTCCTTGGACACTACATGTAATAGATTCACATTTTTTCTTGGTATGATTTTGTCGAGCACTATTGGGCAGTCTTCTAAAGGGTGATCTCCAATGCCGGACATATTGAAAAATTTCAGATCAATTCTATATTTTATAGGGAAATATGGGTTGATGTGATCATATTTCCATCAATTGAAACAATATGGTCGTCCATGACCTCGACCTCGACCACCAAATCCACATCGGCCTCCTCGACCTAGACCACGACCGTAGTAGTCATCTCTTCGACCATAGTTGTTTATTTGATCAATGGTTTCTGTGTGGTAGACTGTTTGTATATTATTTTGATTCCAAGCATTTAAATGTAATTCTAGCATTCGATGATCAGAAGCTTCACATATATGATACCATTTTGTGTTTTTCAAATTATGTGGAAAATCTTGTACACTGTGATCAGTTAGGAATTCACATATGTTACAATGTTTTTGAGCTTGTATTTAGTTTTCGTCTATTGTTGGTGTGCACTCATTGAGGGAACAATTATCCTTTGTATGTCCTTCCACAAGGCATGTACTACACCATACTTCATTCCATCATATAGATATATTTTTGATTGTTTGTTGTAAATGTTTTATTTTCTCCTCAAGTCTCTCAGTCATTGAGGAATTTGATGGTCCATCATCATCTGACTCGACTCATTGGGATTTATTTATTGTGTCTTCATTGTAGGTTATATCATATAAGCGTAGTGGAGAATGGATTCTTGGCAGTATCCCAGCTACATGCCACTGGACTAGAAAATTCTGGTCGATTGTTGTTGGAATTTGGTTTAAGAGGTATTTGAATATTTTATAATATTATCTTACTGACTCACCCGATCTTTGTTTTATTTCTTTTAAATTTTGGGCTGCTACATGTGTGACACCCTGGATTTTAAATAATGTTAAGAAGTTATTCTTTATTTCTACTTTTGAGTGAGTTTTATTTTCCATGTAGTTCATGAACCATGTTAATGCACAGTGTCATGGAGCAGCTCTAAATTGTGTCATTTTCTTGTATTTGTCTATAATATCAATCATGTCCCAAAAAAATTCACACATTAACCAATGACATTTTGGGTTCTCCTCTCCTTCATAAATCAGGATGTGGTTGATTCTCATTTTGACTTTCTTGTTCAGAATGCTCAGTTTTCTAGGTATTTGAGCTACGACTACTTTTGACTGAGATGTCGAACCCTATGGTAGGTTTTTGTTTGTGTATGATATTGGACGGTATTCAAGGAACAATTGTTTCTTATTAAGTATAGAAATTGCCTCATTTATTTGAGATCTTTGATCTTTTTATTTGACTAACCGTTGTTCCAAAGGGTGTTTCATTTCCCAACTATAATTAAATTCTTCTCTTGATATTAGATGTGACATGGGGGTCGAGTCGGTGATATCCTTAATTTGGATAATCATATTGTCAACTTCATTTCTCTCTGGCTTGACAATCAGTGCATCTCATAGGATTCCCTGGTTGTTCATTCTATACCATAATCTTGCATATTGGGCTTTGATATGCAGTATTTGTTGGAGAAATTCCCTTATCCGCAGGTTGGTTTCCGATATGGGAGAAGTACGTAAATTTGTTCCAGATTCTTCGTAGTACATACTTTATGATTCATTGTCCAATTGATGGATGTTTATTTGTGCATCGCTACTTCTATCGAGTTTCATTGAGGCTATTTCTATTGTTAGTTATGGTCAATCTATGTATGAATCATATTGCAGACACTCTCTATTAGGATGACCCTCCTCATACATATTTCTATTCGAATTTTTTATGTTCCACTGGTTACGAAGTTCTTCTCTTTTTTGTTGCCTTTTATCCCGTTCTAATTTATAGATATCTGTGGATTTCTTATGGGATTTCTTCCCTCTTGATGACATTTAGGCTTGGAAAACACTACTTCAAGTATGCTTGTTTTATGGCATCTCACAGTTTCTACTGACCCCCCATTTTTGACCCGACTTACTCTAAGTCAATAGTGTTATCCATGCTTATTTCTTCAAGAAGTAGTCCCATGCTTCTTTTGTATCTTTTCACTTTGCATCAAGGCTTCCCACTTTTCATCTCTTTCTTGGAAGTTACTATTTGGTAATGGTGTGTCTAGTATTTTTCGGTATTAGACAATGTCACCAACTCCCTTGTTGAAGAGAAATTTTTGAAGGAGTTTCAGAACCGTGTAGAAAAATATGTCATGCAATTGGGTGTAAATGTTTTCTTTTATTTTGTCGAGAGACGTCTGATCTTCAATGGCTTGTTTTGAAATATAACTTTCAAGAATTATTTCAAGCCAGTCATGCAGATTTGTTCTTCCTACATTTGAAAAATTTAAGCCTAACTTCTCATCGGGTGTCATATTATGCATTACCTGATCTGTTGATGTGTTGGAACAGAGCTTCTAGGATAGATTCAAGGAATATTTTATGTGTCTCCAAAAAGAATCATGACCGTGCTTTGGCTAGTGAAAGGTTATTCCTTCTTGCATATTTTTTTATGTAGTTCTCAATTTTTCGCTCCCACCAATCATGTATGTCTTGTAGAGTTAACATTTATGTAAATTTCTACATGCCCAAGTCCAATACTACCAACAATGGAACCAATGTTGTAATCTAGGGAAACATGGGGAGAGTTACCGATAGATCCTTACATAGACATCATAGAAGATACATACACACACATAAGAATATATAAAGACATACACAAGTAATGAGAGCCCAAAGAACAATAATTTATTATATGATATAGAATTACAACACAATTGAATACAACCTCTCACATGAAGCTACTTGAGCCTTCATGTGCTTGTCTATTTACACCTCTTTCAGACAGTTCTAACAACTTAACTATCTGGTTCGATCTGTTAATAGATGCTCCAACCGACCTCTACTTCTAACTTTGTCGGTCGACCAACTAGTTCTTATTCAACCATTGGGTCTAGTTGACAGAGTCAACTAGCCTCTACAACACTTGCTTTGCAACAATGATGTATTTTATTAATATAATCATGTGTGATTACATATCACATTTACTAGGCTCAATGTCCTTTCAAATCATAGGGTCTTAACATAATTAACACTAGAGTTGTGGCCTCAAAACATATATACAAGGCACTCTAGCCCAAAATGTTTTGTCTCACAAGGATATCGAGCATATGTACATTTAAATGGGGTTTGGCCTAGGGTTATTTAATTAAGGCCCAATTCTTGTATTAGATTTATTGCTAGTTTCATATGTTATTTGAGATTATCCCAAATGATATACAATTTGATAATGTTGATGTTTAGGTAGCCGTGGGAGGTATTCCCTCCTGGAAAACCTTTCCTAGAGAATAATAATATTATAGAAGTCAAAGGAAGACCATCGAATAGTTGAAGAACACCCCAAAAGAGAAGTCAGCCCATGGGAAAAGAATAAAGGGGAAATGGAATTTCTAGGAAGAGAAGTTAGCCCATAGGAAAAGATAAAGGGGAAATAGAATTTCCTAGAAGGGAAGTCAGCCCCAACTAAAGTGACGTGAATACTATAAATAAAGGTGATTCCTTGCTCGTTTGTCACTCACCCACTTAGTTATCTCACTCAAGAAGAAGGTGCAATTCTGAGAGAAGGAGAAGACACAACTATTGTAGCAACTAGGGTTGTCTTGGTTATTCTTGGTGGTTTCTCTTGTGTGTTATCTCTAGGAAGAGGTGAGATGGTTTTGTATGGTGTTGCTATTATAGATGTTTGGTGCACTAACCTTATTTGATGTGTTAAGTTTTCTTCCTTATTATTTTACTCTTGTGAATAAGAGCTTGTTCATGGTTTGAATGTATTATCAGAAAGAATCTATCTAAGAAAGGTTGGTTGGGTTTTTCCCTGTGTTTGGGGTTTTCCCAGAATAAATATTTTTGTCTTCTTGTGCTTGTTTATGCTACTCATATTCTCAGTATATGGTATATGTTTGTTAAATATAAAAGGAGATCTAATTACACTGGTAAATATATTTCTCTGGAAATTTACAAACATCTAACATAGTATTAGAGCTAGTTACCTTCAGAAAAGTCTAGCCATTGAAAGGAAGATATTGAGATTTGTAGCGACACAGTTTTTTGTCAAGATTGTTTATCACTCTTTCCAAAAATTTTGGGACTCGCCTAATCCTAGTGCACTCACTTCTCCTCTCAGATTGCAGTTTGGTGAAATTTGAAATTTTGGAAATTTTTTAGATCTAGGGTTTCTATCAAAGAAAATGATTACCAATATGAGAATAGAGGATAGGATGGATGGAGCAGAAAAATTCATATCATGGAAGAATAGAATAATCCTCATTATAGAAGAGAATTAGTTGTTGGATCATGTCAAGCAATCCCTCCCACAACTAGAAGAGGAATATGCAAAGGAAAAGTTCAAGAAGAATGAAATCAAGGCCAAGAGAATCTTGATAGATTCAATCAAGGACCACTTGATACCCAATGTATCAGAATTGAAGACACCAAAGGAAATGTTTGATGCCTTAACCAGATTATATGAAAGAAATAACACAAGTAGGAAGCTAACCTTAAGTAATCAAATCATAAATGTAATGATGAACAAGTTAGAAATAGTTTCCAACTAATTCATGAAAATATTGCAGATTAAGGACCAACTAGAAGTTATTGGAGATTCAATGGATGATGAATATCTTGTGACTACGACTCTTAATGAATTTCCTTCTTATTGGTTTAATTTGGGACCCATTTGTTTAAGGAATCTATGCAAGAATTAAATTTTCCAAATTTGAGAAGCTATGGTTAGACTGTACCTGAGAAGAATCTATATTGATATCCAAATCGAAAAATACCAATGATGAAAAGAACCAAGATATTGCTACTCATGTGAAGAAAAGGAAAGAAAGAAGAAATACCAGTTCGAAGAAAACTAGTGGATTGGTTCCAGACCACAATAATGATGTATCTAAAATCAGATGTTTGACTTGCAAGAATTTCGGACATTTTTCCTATCAATTTCCTCAAGGGAAAGAAAATATAAAGAATCATGCACATGCAACAAATATGGAAGAGTCCACATCTCAAAAGAGGAAAAAGGAATCAAAATATGAAGAATATGTCTTTGTTTGATCACTCACAGATAGTATCACTCAATGAAGTGATATTTTTCTAGTAGAAAGTAGTGCTTCCAGTGATCCATATGTATGTCGGTGGCCTCCCACCTATTCCAATTGGCTCATTTTGCCAGTTTTCCAGTTTGGACGTCTTTTCCTAGTTTTTGGGTCCTTGACTTCTGGGGCCGTTTTGAGGCCCTAAACAACGTTTTTAGGGCTCGCCACAATTGGACTACAGACAAAGACAAGTCTAAAGGAAACATGTGTAGTCCTCTGATAAACCTTTCCAACGAGATATCGTGTTCCTAAAACAAAGATCGTATGCAAAAGCTGCGACCTCGGGAAGTTGATGTACTAACTTACCCAAATGGGGCCCACATGACTTTTTGCACTTCATCTCCTAGGGTTAGGTTTTTCGATGTCTAGGGATTTTGACATTCTTGTTTATTTCAAAAATTCCTTCAGAGCCTCATTTTAATCATCTTCTTGCGAATGAGCGTAACCAACACATCTCTTCTCAGAGATAAGCCGCCACCATTCCAACAAGCTTGTTTTCCGCTGCATTTTACAGTTTCAACTTATTTTCTTAATAAATAGAAACTGGTTTTATTGTATCTCTGTTATTTTATGTTGAACATATTTTAATAATCTGTATTCATTTCCTTCTTCTCATAAAATTCATATCAGTGGTATTAGAGTGGTATGCTCCTTTTCGTTTTTAATGTATGTCCCCAATGCGGTCAGAGTACAAAGAATTGGGCCTCGAGCTTGCTTCTCTTGAGGAAAAAATCTCTCACATGCCCAAGCAACCTCTCATGGCATGAGAAAAGAAATACAATGGGACAGGAGACCCTTTCAAAATGTTTCTTGAATAATCCCTCATGCAACAGAGGGATGAGATGATGGATAGTTTCATGCAAATCCTTCGATGACTACCAACAGGAGACAAATCTTCCTCGAGTGAAGGCGTCACTCCATTCAAGGTACAAATAAAATTTTATATTTCTATATTCAAATCTCATATAGACACATATGTTGTAGACAAGTGGTTGAATATACTAGAAGGGTATTTTTTTGTCCATAATTTTTCAAATAGAGAAAAAATTACTTTTGCGCTCCTCAAAGTTGTTCCCCATGTCAAAGATTAGTGGAAAACTTTCTGTGAGAAAAAGGAGAAAGAAGAACCCTCATTATTTATAGTCGCGGTCACTTGGGAATACTTTAGGGATTCTATTAAGGAACAATACTACCCTGCCAGAAGTTATGATGACCTATATACAAAATGGACCACACTACGGAAAGAAAGAGGCCAAACAGTGCTTGAGTTCACAAATATCTTCCATACCTTGCATATTATGTTGGGTATTAAATATTCTGAGTGACATCTAGTGCTCAAGTATCACGGTGCTCTGCATAGATAAATCCAAAATGAAATGGAATTTCTAGACATCTCATCCTTGGGTGTGACATATCGATATGCTATCAAAATCGAKAAGAAGCTCAAATAAAGGGCACAACAATTTGGTCCCAGGAAACCTGCACAACAAAATCAAGGAAAGGGAAGCCCCAACCTGCAGAAAAAATGACAAAGAAAATATGGATGGCATCAGAACAACCAGTCCAAGCGATAGGAAAATAAGGACATCAGAAAGACAAATAAAGATATTGGGAAGTGGTGCGACTTTCATAGGATCCCCTAGCATAACACTGTTGATTGTCACTCCAAGCAGTCATTGGTGGTCGAGGTGAAATCCTATGAATTAGATGCGGGTTTTGAATTTGAGTTAGAAACAGAAAGGGGGAGATGGATCATTGATGTAGAACCCAGTGATACTATTGCCACCACTAAGCTCCATCCCGATGAACCAAACAAGATATATGAAGGAGAGCACCTTTCTCATTCACATATGTGGGTGAAGCGTACCTTGTTGCACTTCATCGTTGATAGAGGTAGCCAGAAGAGACTCATATCAACAAGGGTTTTCAAGTGAATCTCCCTTCTGAAAATGCCTCACCTGCAACCCTAAACCATTGGATGGATCTGCTAAGGAAGTGATATCCACATCAGCCAACAATGTCACCTATCATACAGCATCAATCCCTTCAAATATGACATATTGTGTGATGTTTCTCTTCTCGAATTTTGTAATGTTATTTTGGGCCAACCATATTTATGGAAACTTCATGTTGTATATGAGTCTAGGCTTCGTAGTGTTATTATTACTTTGAATAATAAATTGTATAGGATACCTGAGGCAGTCCAACCTAGTGATGTTTCCTTGTTCTATGCCAAGCAATGCAGGAAGGTTATATCGCAGATGGGGAAATTTATCTTCTTTTTGATTCACTCTTAGAGTGAGCGAATGATCGTAGCCACATCTAGGGCCTCTGCGACTAAACTCTCCAGACATAAGAAGCAAGTGGATAAGGTCATGGAAGAATACTTGGATATCTTCTCCTCACCTACCGGGGTACATTTTCACTGATAGGTCAAGCATCCCATCAATTTGACCCTTGATGCATTGCTTCCCAATGGACCAGTCTACTGCCTCTCTCTCATAGAGAATGAGGAGATCAAGTGGTAGATCTAAGAACTATTCCACAAGGGGCACATCCATCACATCTCATCACCTTGTGGGAGCCCAATCATGTTGGTACAAAAGAAAGATGGAACCTGGTGACTTTGCATTGATTACCGAGCCCTGAATAAAATCAAAGTCAGAAACCGATACCTGATTCCCCGAATCAATGATATCCTTGATCAGCTCATGGGGGAGAAATACTTCATTAATATTGATCTGAATTATGGCTACCACCAGGTCCCGATAGAAAAAACAGATGTATGGAAGATCACCTTCAAGTCAAAGGATGGTATTTTTGAATGGTTGGTCATGCCCTTTGGGTTGAAAAATTCTCCAGCCACTTTCATGAGGATGATGGACGATATCTTGCAACCATTCACCAATACTTTTGTAGTGGTGTATCTGGATGACATCCTCATCTACATAAAGGTTTGGGTGGAACACTTGCAACATATTCAGTACGTTATGCACACCCTACGATAACAAAAGCTATATGCCAACTTGGAAAAATTCCCCTTTGACATGGATAGGGTCCATTACTTTGGATACATTGTTGATCAACATGGCATAGATGTGGACCCAACAAAGATCCAGTTCATCCGTGACTGGCCAGCCACAACCACATTCACTGAGCTTCAAATCTTTTTGGGCCTTACCAATTTCTACTACAGATTCATGTTGGCATTCTCCCATATTTCTTGGGACCTTAGCCAAGTAACTAGGGGTTGTGGTTAGGAGAAATTTGTGTGGGTCCAATCACAACAAAAAGATTTCGATGATTTGAAACAACACTTGTGCTCATCCCCAATACTTTCATTACTGAACCTGCAACATCCCTTCAATATTGAGACAGATGCTTCAGACTATGTTGTGGGAACCATTCTCACTTAGCACAGCCACCTCGTGGCCTATCATAGTGAGACACTATCATATTTTGTATGTAAGTACCCTAATTACGACAAATAAATGTACTCCTTTGTGCAAGCCTGACGCTAGCAGAGACATTAGATTCTTGGGAAGGAGACATTCATCCACACTAATCATAATCCACTCCAATTCATGCAGACATAAGGAAAATTGCAGAATGACCACCATCAAAAGTGGTCCACATAATTACATCAATTCCATCTCAACATCAAAAGCACCAACCACGTCATTGATTGCTTCAGCAAAATTCCATTCATGGAACTCACTGTGATTCTAGACTCTTGCGGCCATGAGACCTTTCGATGGCCCCAAATCTATGAGACAGACCCTGACTTCGCCACCACCTACCAAATGTTGGGCACAAACGTAGTTGTCACTAATTTCCATATTCTAGATGGGATACTATGTTGTCTGGGCCATATTTGTGTTCCATCAAGCGAGCAAGCGAATCTGATCTAGGAATCCCACTACACTCAGGTGGCAGGACACTTTGGCATCGAAAAGATAGTGGCAATGCTACAGAAACATTTCTATGGGCCGAAACTTCAACAGAAGGTCAAAAAGTATATCAGGTCCTGCATTTCCTGCACTATTGCCAAACTGACCACTAAGAAGCAAGGACTATACACCCCTCTGCCTACTCCTAACAAGCCATGGGAATTCATCTCAATGGAGTACATGTTGGGCATCCTATCCACAAAGAAGGGAAATGACTGTGTTTTTGTGGTTGTTGATCACCTTTTGTAAGATGGAGATTATGGTTGCCTACAAGAAGAGCATCACAGTAGAGGCCATTGCCAAGCTCTTCTTTGAATGAGTCTAGGTACATTTTGGAATCCCACAAACCATTTCCTAAGATTAGGACAGTCGATTCCTTAGTACATTCTAGTCAATCCTCTGGTCACTTCTGGACACCAAGCTCACCAAATCCATAGCCTTCCACCCGAAGACAGATGGCCAAACCAAGGTTGTAAATCTAATGATCATGAATATCATGTGCATGTATAATTCCAAGCACCCTCTCACATGGGATGAGAGTCTTACCTATGTCTAGCATAGCTACAAGCAATCCCTACATAGCTCAACCGACCACAGCCCCTTTTAGGTGGGGTTGGGATTCCAACCCTTCAGTCCCATAGATGTTACACTACCCCTTGCATTCACCTCGACCGACTCATATACTGCTCCAAATGAAGCTGATAAAGCCACCTAGTTCATTGAGAATATCCATCACATCCTCCAACAGGTTCAAGATATCCTACAGAAGTCCAATGACAAGTACAAGGAACGTCATGATCAACACTGGGTGCCACATAAATTTCAGTTGGGTGACAAAGTTTGGTTGCACTTGTAGACAAAACTCCTTACAGGACCCCATCAAAAGCTTCCCCCACTCCATTATGGGTTGTACACCATCACCAAGGCTATGGGTGATAATTCTTTTGAGATCAACATTCCTCCTTTCCTTGGCCCGCACATAGTGTTCAACGTGGATCTCCTTCGACCTTATTTCCCACCATTATTGGACAACTCAGAGATAGAAGAACAACTGAAACCAAAAGATCTTAACCATGACTACATACAACATGAATCCAGTGATCATATTGTGGACAAACAGTTCAAGGGCACTCACCAGCAAAGGATCTAGCTTTATCGAGTTGTCAAAGCAGGGAAGCTCTTGCACCAAGGCAAGTGGCTCACCCGGGGCCAAATTCAATAGAAATTTCCTCATATGATGGGGGAACTCAACTCAATGGAGACCATGCTTCCTAAGGGGGGAGGATTGATCCATATGGATTTCGGTGGCCTCCCACCTATTCCAACTATCTCATTTTGGCATTTTTTTCCTAGTTCTTAGGTCCCTGACATCTAGGGTCATTTTGAGGCCCTAAACAATGTTTTTAGGGTTCTCCACAACTTGAATATGGATGGAGTGAATTTTGATGGGAACATGTGTATTCCTAGCATAGACCTTTCCAAAGGGCTATCCTGCGCCTAAAACGGAGATCGTATGCAAAAGTTACGACACCGGGAACTTGATGTACTAACTTACCCAAACGGGGCCAACATGACTTTTGGTGCTTCATATCCTAGGGTTAGGTTTTTGGATGTCTAGGGTTTTTGACATTCCTGTTTATTGTAAAAATTCCTTCAGAGCCTCATTGTAATCAACGTCTTTCTAATGAGTGCAGTCGAGACATCTCTTCTCAGAGATAAGCTGCCACCATTCCAACAAACTTGTTTTCTGCTACATTTTATAGTTTTATCTTATTTCCTTATTGGATAGAAACCAATTCTATTGTATCTTTGTTATTCTATGTTAAGAATATTTTAATAATCTGTAATCATTCCGTTCTACTCATAAAATATGGATCATCGAAGCACGCGATCAGGTTCAAAAGTTCTCTTAAAAAATTGTTAGAGAAGAGTTCATCCCTTCAAGTAGAACTTGGGTATGATTCTAGTAATGCATTCAAAGGAGTAGGAGAAGCCTCCTACCATCTTAATTCAGGTAATTCTATCTTAATCAAAGTTTTTTTTTTTTTTACAAGGATTAAATAAGAATCTTCTTTCTATTTCTTCTTTAGAAAATAAAGGCTTCATAGTAGCATTTGTGGATGGCCAAGTCCTTCTATGGCCTAAGATTTCAAGTATAGATTCATCTATTGTGATTGGTGTCTGAGAGGGAGGATTGTATAAATTGAAGGGAAACCCAAAACAAGCCCTTATACATAATAGTGTTATCTCTAGTGAGATATGGCACCTAAGACTTTCTCACATAAATTACAAAGCCTTACCAATTTTGAGTAAGATGGTTACAGGTATACCAGACATGTAGGTAGAACATGATGGAGTATGCAAAGCATGCGCACTTGGAAAGAACTCCAAGGGAATATTTTCCAGTACTGACAATAGATCCAAAGGGATATTGGACATCATACATTCATATATATGCGGACAGATGATGGTGCCATCTCTAGGTAACTTTTTGTATTATGCCATTTTTATTGATGATTACTCATGTAAGACATGGATCTATTTCTTGAAATAAAAAGATGAAGTTTTTACCAAGTTTCAAGAATTCAAGGCTTTAGTAGAAAATCTCTCTGGAAACAAGATTAAAATATTGAGGACATATAATGAAGGTGAATACACCTCAAATGAGTTTAAAATATCTTACAAAGAAGAAGGAATTAAGAGGGAGCTAAAAACTCCCTACAAGCCCCAACAACATGGGGTTGCAAAGAGAAAGAACAGATTGATTGTAGAAGCATTTAAAGTGATGATCTGTGACAATAAATTACCCATGAACCTATGGGAAGAATCATCTTTTACAACTGTATATGTCTAGAACAAAATTCCTCATAAGATATTGGGGAACAAGACACTAGAATAAGTATTCACTGGAAAGAAACCAAAAGTCAGACAATTGAGAATATTTAGATTCCTAGTGTACATACATGTTCCCAAGGAAAAGAGAATGAAGTTGGAGCCTTCGGGAAATAAGGGAACCTTCATTGGATAAAATGATACTTCGAAGGATTAATATACATCCTTGAACAAAGACAGATTGAGATTGATGTTACATTTGATGAAGAAGCAACCTTCAGGAAATCTAGAGAGTCTCACATGGATGAGGAAAAAGAGGAGCAGGAGGCTCCAATGGATGCGGTAATGGTTGACTCTACTCGAAAAGAACCCATTCCATAAATTCAGAATGAGACAATAGAGCCAAATATACATGTAGATCCACCCAGATAAGTTATAGTTAGCAGGAAAAGACTAGCATGGCTCCAGAACAATTTGCAGGAAGATGAAGGGCATGCAGGTCCCAGAGGCTCTTTTAGAGAGAGAAAGATATCACACAAGTTTTCCATCTATGTGGATCTAATGAGTAAAATCATTGATTCAAAACCTTCCACTTTTGAGGAAGATGCTAAGAAACAAGTATGTAAAGATTCCATGATGGAAGAGTAACAATCCATCATGAATAATTATGTGTGGGAAGTGGTTCCCAGACTAGAAGGGAAGTCAGTGGTGACTTCCAAGTGGATATACAAGATCAAGCATGTTGCAGATGGAAACATAGAGAAGTACAAAGTGATATTTGTGGCTAGATGATTATTTTAGACAGAGGGACAATATGATCATGGGACATTTTCTCCATTATAAAAGTACACTTCCATCATATATATCATTGTGGTTGCATCTATTATGGATAGAAATTACACCAAATGGATTTCAAGACAACCTTCTTGAATGGTGTAATTGAAGAAAAAGTGTACATAGAGAAGCCACAAGGTTTTGTAATTCATGGGAAGGAGTCCCATGTTTTAAAATTGAAGAAATATTTGTATGGGATTAATAAGGCACCTAGAGCATGGTATGCCATAATAGACAATTATCTTATGAGCTTGGGGTTTACCAAGAGTGATGTAGATCCCAACCTTTGCTACAAGGTTAAATATGGTTTCATATTGATTTTTGTCCTAAATGTGGACGACATATTTCTTATAGGGGATGAGAATATCATAGATGGGTGCAAGAGGGAGCTCACTTCATAGTTTGAAATGGAGGATCTCGGTTTGATGCACAATTTATTGGGATTATAGGTGTGGCAGAGGCCAGATGATATTTTCTTTAGTCAAGGAAAATATAAATTTGAGATCTTGCAAAGATTCGGGATGATGGACTGCAAGTCCATGGCCACACCTATGGTTATGAATATTAAGCTCTTGAGTGATTCATCTTCATATTTGGTTGATCCCACAATGTACATATAATTGATTAGATCCTTGATGTGCCTGGCTAACACCAGGACGAATATATGCTTTGCAATGAACGCATTGAGTCAATACATGGTTAATCCTATATGTGTACATTGGATAGCAACAAAGAATGTGTTAAGGTACTTTCATGGTACGGTTGGATATGGACTAAGATATGTCTTAGACAGTAAAGTAAAGCTACAAGTTTATACAGACTCTGACATGGTAGGAAGTGCAATGGACTAGAAAAGCACATGAGTATGTTGCTTTAGTTTGGGATCATGTATGATCTCATGATTAAGTAGAAAAAAAACATCGGTGGAACTTATTACATAAGAGGAAGAGTATATTTCATCCAATATTGCAAACCATGAAGAAGCATGGCTTCAAAAGTTACTTGCAGGGTTATTTGATCTAGATTTGGAGCCAACTTTGATATATTGTGATAATCAAAGTTGTGTGAAGCTTTCATAGAATCCATTATTTCATGACAATTCAAAGAATATAGAGATAAAATACCATTACATTTGAGACATGGTGTAGAGAGGAAAAGTGGAGCTCTAGTACATATCCACAGATGAGCATATAGTGGACATTATCACCAAGCCTCTTTCTAGAGTGAAGTATGAGTACTTCAGAGACAAAGCTTGGGTGATGCAGAATGTACAACCTCATTAAGAGGGAGGTGTGATGTTTCTCCTCCAGCAATATCTCCCTCTAGCCAAGGGTTTCCTAGATCAGTCATGTGAAGTGACTAAGGGAGTAAAATGTAGTTTGGTACAAGTCTTTCCTACACCATGTGAAGTGGCTAAGTGTGAATGGGATTTGCAGCATGGTCTTAGGGCCATGACATATCCTTAGGGCTATGGTATTAGTATTTCCTATTGGATAGGTGTGAATGGGACTACTAGGAGAGGAGAAACATTATAGCATAGTCGTAGAGACTATGTCGATAGTCTTGTACTACTGGATGTTCATATCGTAGCTGTGGATACTATGGTGGTATTGTTTATACTAGATTCGTAGTCGTAGAGACTCTGGTGGTATTCTTGTCCTACTAGATGTTCAGAGCGTAGTCATGGAGACTATGGTGGTATCTTTGCTACTAGATTCATAGTCATGGAGACTATGGTGGTATATTTTCTACTTGATTCATAGTCATGGAGAGTATGGTGCTAGCATTTCTACTAGATTCGTAGTCATGGAGACTATGGTGGTAGCTTTGTACTACTTGATTCGTAGTCATGGAGAATATGGTAGTATCTTTTATACTAGATTCGTAGTCATGACACTATGGTAGTAGCCTTGGGGATACTATATTTTTGCAGTGTATTCATAAGACTATGGTGGTAGTCTTGGGAGTACTAGAATAAAACATTTTGGAAGAATACATCCCTAGATAAGAGGGATTTTTGATGTTTTGGTAGAAGCGGAAGGTATTCCCTCCTGGAAAACCTTCCTTAGAGAAGAAGAAGATTAAAAAATTCGAAGAAATACCATTCAACAGTTGAAGAACACCCCAGAAAAGAAGTTGACCCACAAGAAAAGAATAAAGTGGAAATGTAATTTCCAGGAAAAGATAAAGGGGAAATATAATTTCCCAAAAGAGAAGTTGGCCTCAACTAAAGTGACTTGAAGACTATATATAAAGGTGACACCTAGCTCATTTTTCACTCACTCACCCAACCATATCACTCAATAAGAAGGCACAAGTCTGAGGCAAGGAGAAGACACAACTACTACAAAAATTGGGGTTGTCTTGGTTATTCTTGGTGGTTTCTCTTATGTGCTATCTCTGGGAAGAGGTGCATTGGTTTTGTATGGTGCTGCTACTATAGTTGTTTGGTACACTACCCTTTTTTGATGTGCTAGGGTTTCTTCATTATTAGTTTTCTCTCGTGAAGAAGATATTTTTCATGGTTTGAATGTATTATCAGAAAGAATATATATAAGAAAGGTTGGTTGGGTTTTTCCCTGGGTTTGGGGTTTTTTGAGGATAAATCTCTATGTCTTCTTGTGTTTGTTTATGATTCTCATATTTTCATTAAATGTTATATGGTTTTAAAATATAATAGGATATCTAAATACGTTGGTAAATCTATTGCTTTGAAAATTTACAAAAATCTAACAGATACTAATGTTGTAAAGAAAATGTTGGGACCTCACATTAATGGTATAATTAGTTATGTTGGAAATAATGCAATTAACAAAGTGGTGATTCAAATGGGAATATTTTACATACATGCTAATATGTAGATGAATACATAGTTACTCAACCTACCATGACTTTTTCCAAGACCTTTGATGCCCATATTATATAATATATCAACCCAAAATGTTCATCAACAACATAGAGGTAAAAATAAAAATAAAAATAAGAATTCCAAATTTGGACAAGGAGTTGCAACAACTAGTGATACAAACAATGGTGTTGGGGGTAGAAAGGAAAATAAGAAGTTGACATTCCCTTGTAAAATTTGCAAAGGATATCACCGTACTCACCAATGCCCCAATATCAAGGATGTTTAATGATGGATGGATATGGTGGAATATATCGGTGGATAAGGTGTTGGGATGTTTTAATGACTATATTGTTGATGTATGGAATAAAAGATAATGGTTTTATAAATGAAATGGGTAAAGTGGATGGTTAAAAGAAATGTATTATGGATACAAATAATGGATTGGAGGAGGTGAGAAAATTTTGCTTCTAATGGAGTAAGATGGTATTTGAGTGATGAAGTTTGAGGTTTATGGAACTCCTCCAATAAAGGCTTTGGAATTTTAGAGAATGAATGTGTGATGGAGGTTTAAAATCTTATCTTACTTGGAAACTTGAAATCTTGAAATGTAAGATTGAGGGAATCATGTAAAGTATATTCTTGTTGTAGGTTGACCTTGATGTAATACTGTTGCAAGTTAAGAGAGATGTTGATATACAAAGATAGGAAATTGAAATATTTCAAGTTTAAATTTTTGTACGATAAGAGAGATGTTGATATACACAATGATATGAAATCTGAACTTTTCCAGGTTGAATTTCTTAGGCATGTTGATATACTAAAATAGTGTACCCTTGGATGTTTTGTTGAAATATATGACATATTATGTGTGTTGGGTCTTGGAAATGACACCCTTTTTTCCATCATTTTTTAATTTATCAGTTACCTTTTTCTTCTCATTCACACCTTTCTCATAGCTATCATGTTCCAAGAGTTATGTTTTCTATATTAGTATGTTAAGTCCATATTGATGCGTTGATTCTTTAATATTTTCCTGCATTTAGGGAAGGATGATGTCTATGTTGGGTAACTACTAATAAAATGCTATAGAATCTTGTATAATAACTAGCTTCTACTCTGAGGCGATGCTACTCCAAAGGCATTGCTACTTCGGGGTGCTTCTACTCTGAGGTGTTTCTACTCCAAGTCATTGCTACTCCAAGGTGATACTACTATGAGGTGTTGTTATTCCAAGGTGTTCTTACTCCAAGATGTTATTTTACAAGTGATATTACTCTGAGATATGGTGTAGAAGCACCACTACTTCAAAAATTTGTTACCACCAAGAGATCAATGCACGGTGCTAACTACACCATTGACCCATGGGCCCTTATGAAAAGGATCAATTCATCTTGATGGCGTGGCTTATATTAAGTTATGATTATTGTATATTACAAATATGGGTCATCATCCCAGATAAATAGGACAGTTCAATGAGGTATGTCCATAAAAAATCATTATGAAAGTTGTAATTAGTTACATTCAATATTTTGTATCTCCTTGTATTTTCCTAATTAAGATGACATAGAATAGCTTGATAATAGAAATATTATCAAGGATGTTCATAACAGTAATTTTTCCAAGATTAGAGAGAAAGAGAATTTTAAAAGGGGGGATCATCTTTGCTCCCAAGTTAGTCTTGTTTTGGGAAACAATGAATAGTCGGCTAACTAATGAGAAACATCAATTGTATTTGCACCTTTTGATTTTGAATAATAGAGATCTAGAAAGTTTGTGGTATCAATTTGTGAGTGATTAAGTTTGAATTTCTATAGTTTCCTCAACCCTTCTAAGGAGGAAGGACCCTCCTCTTTAGCGGGGTTGTTATTACTATAAGATTAATAGATTAGTGTGAGATAGATCATGTTGTTATTGCTTCTTATTAGTTTAATTTTTGGTGCAAATAATTCATGTAATTGAATTGTTCTAAGCATAGTTTTTATAGTTTGATTTATCAATGGTGTGTTCTCAATGTGAGTGTATTTCTATCTGATTGTAGCACGTGTTTCAATTCCAATTATGCATGAGTGTGTTTATGATTAATTGCAACAAGTTTGTATTTCATCAATATGAGTGTATTCTTTCTTCGTAGTTACAGAATAAGATTTTCTTTATTCTAGCAAGAATGTGTCTTTAGAGGATTGTTCATTTACATGGAGGATTTGCTTGATGCAGTGAGAGTGTGTCTTTTAGTTGGTTAGAAGAAAGGATTGAATTTATTGATAGATGTGTTCCTTGTTTGATATTTTGCAGCAACATGCTTGTGATTTTCACTAAGAAGATTCCATTGGTTTAGCAGTAAGGATTGGTTAATTAGGAAACTAAAGAATGTCTTAATCATTGGTTTAGTTTCAGTAAAATGGTGGATTGATTCGTTAAGCATTTTTCTTGATTGGATTTTTTAGTTGATCTAAGGATATGGTTTATTTCACAATAATTTGTGCTACAAATGTGTGAGTTGGGATTAGTGGAATTTAAGTCGTCAAATAGTGTTAGGAGGCACATTTTTCCACATATATATTGCACAATAACCTTGCAATAAAATACTTACCCTAGGTTGACAATTGAATGCATTGGATGATTTAATTAGACAATTAAACACACCAACATTTTTGGTGCCATTTTCAGGGAGGTTATTAAGGGAGAAAGAATAATGCCTGGCACTTTATTGATGAATCACAAGATATGAGATGCATGAATAAAGTAGGAGAAGGATGATTGGCCCCGAACACAGTAAGAGGAAGAGGAAAGAGCCCTGGTGGAAAAAAAAATCAAGATCAAGGACGAGTAACGTATATTCAAGATTTAATAAACAAAGTGGAGTCATTGGCTTCAGAGGGAGAACGTCAAAGGTATAAACCATGAATAAGGGTGGATTGTCAGTCCTATTTTTATGGAGATTCATAAACAATAACAATGGAGGCCGAATATCAAGATTTGACAGAAGGTATGGAACATTCTGACAAAGAAAATCAAGAACATTCAAACTCTAGGATGGAATTCAATCAACCTAATATCAGGTAAGAAGTTGATCAACCTATCCTTAACCCCAATGATAACCATATTGTGGACCAGGGGAGCATTGTAGGTAACCCTAAGCAATTGTCAGAGAATATCCCAAAAATATAAGATATCACTGGACCTGATTGGGAGAAGCTTCATATTTTGTGGCAAAGACACATGGAAAATGAAAACAAAAATGACATAGTTTATACTTTTAATTTCCCTATTGGGAACATTCCAAGACTCACACCTATGAAGAATATACCTCTGTCCTCACTTCCAAACTTTCACTGTTAGATGAGCGAATACCCAGACACCTTCTTATTCAAATTTGACGTTATGTGCTAGAGTTATGATTATACTGTGGATGCTCAGAAACTAAAATTATTTTTAGCTACCCTAAAGGGGGTTGCATTAATATGGTTCATGGGCCTTGGTGATGACTCTATCACTTATTGGGATAATATTAAGTAGACCTTTCTGAAAAAATATCAGGACTATTGCAGAATAAGAGATCAGAGGGAGGAACTTTTCAAAATGTCTCAGAAGGAAGAAGAGATCCTGGAGGATTATGTGGAACGTATCAAATATAATTTACAGAGATCTAAACATAATGATTTGGATAAATACATTTTGAAAACAATTTGGATTCAATGAATGAGAGATGATTATCTAAATATGTTGAACCTAATGGGGAAGGGAGATATATCAAAGGAACCACTTGAATACATTATTGATTTATGCCTAAGGATATTGAGAGGATCATCAAGAAATAGATCTCAAGCACAAGATACCACTGCAAGAATACATAAATATGACAATGGTGGAGTGATAAGAGAAGAAATTGGTAATTTATTTGATAATTTTAAGACCGATAACCTCAGCTCTTTAACTACACAATTGGATGTTTTGAAGTTAAAGAAAAAATAGGTTGAAGAAGAGAAGGCATTGGTAGTATTTTATCTTAAATTTAAGGATAAACATACTCATAGGGAATGCCCACTTGACAGTGTGGAAGTATGTGGTATCTATGAACTAGACCACCCGATAAATAGTTTTCCATCATTGTCAGGATTGAAAGTAGTATTTAAGGGATCGAATGAGGAGGCAAAACAAGCATATTTCATCTCCAAGAAACCATGGCAATATTGTCTACCAAGTATTCCTAAATAATCATCCTTTCCTTTCAATAATCAGAATCACATTTATAACACTCAAATCCCACAAAAAATCCAATACCTCTCAATCCCATGGAAATTCCCCAACCCACCGCAAACGTAGTATCTGACACCTTGGATACCATATCTAAATCAAACAAATCCATGGTATCATGGATGGAGAAATTATCCTTTTCAAAGGGGAAAATTCCCAATCCAGTCTTAGTCATTTGTACAAAAACAAAATTTTCCTATACAACAAGAACTATTACTCCTACCACTCAATTTACTACCAAGTAAACCTCCACTACGACCCCAACTACCCATTCAATCTAACCTGAACCCAAATAATAAGACAGTCCAATAAGTCAAAACATCCATATTCCCCACATATTGCATCTCCCTTGTTGAATGAAACAAAGTACAACTTAGATTGGGGAGAATAATAACTCAACAACCCTCACCTATAATTACATAAAATGATGAAACAAATCTATATAGTGAAATATCCCCACCTTGAAAACAATCCAAAGAACACCAAGAACACACATAAACTCCAAAAATACAAACTGAAACTTAAAATAATATTTCTACCTCTATTGCAACTCTCGGGAAACAATTTAAAAATTAGAACACTACTTCTTATTAAACTCTTTCATACCCATAAAGGTTAGTTGTGCCTAGGTGCATTCCCCAACCTGAGTTTGACTTTCTTGGAGAACTAAAAAACTTGTGTTAAAATTCCTCTACTACAAGCTATCAAAGATGTCCCAATTTATGCTAAAACAATGAGGGAATTGTGCATTAAAAATCCAAGTAGGAAACCTAGGGACCCCCCCACAGTTCACGTCTTTGGAAAATTATCAGAACTGATGTTGGGAAAAACAACACCTGTCCAATATGATGACCCCGGGAACCCCACATTAACTATCTAGATTGATAGGATGACTATTCCAAATACTCTTATCGATATTGGAATTGCAATAAAAATTATAACTAAGGAAACATCAAAACTATTGGGAATTACCAATATATGACCGACCTCCACTGTGTTGGATCTAGTTGATTGATCCAAAATTTGACCAAAAGGGTTTCTAGAAGATATTTTTTATCTGTGGAATCCTAGGAATACCCAACAGACTTTCTAGTGCTTCAAACAAAAACCCATCTAGGAGGACACCCCTTGATCCTAGGAAGACATTGGTTGGCTACAGTTAACACATTTATGAGTTGCAGGTCAGGAGCTATTACATTTTTTTACGGAAAAACTATAAAGAGCCTCACTCTGTATCTCCCTTCCAAACCAAGTGAAGATATTGAGAGCTCTTTATAGGTCGAATTTGAGACAAAATAAAGTGGTGTACAACCAATCCTTATGCTTGGTAAGGCCCTATGTTTCAAGGATGAAACAAAGGATGATACTATTAGTAGTTTGATTAGTAACCCCCCATTAGTCATCCATCCAACGACCCATATTTTAGATTCTATAATGAGAGAACCTGACCAACAAACCCTTAATGACAACCCTCCTTTAGAATTAATACCTTCAATAATAAGACACAACAACATCCCAATAGAGATTGATCCAGGAAAATACCTAAATATCAATCCAAATGTATCCCCCCTGCAGACAAAATGACTAATTCAACTGTTGCAAGAACATAAGAAATCCTTCACATAGGAATACACATATATGAAGGGAATTCACCATGATCTATGTATTGATTGTATATACATAAAATAATATTTTTGGTCTATTCTCCAATCACAACATAGAATTAACCCATCCCTGAAATAGATCATAAAACAAGAACTCCAAAAATTGTTGAAAGTTAACTTATCTACCCAATCTCAGACAATCAATGGGTCTCCCCACTGGTCATCATGCCTCATAAAAATGAAAAATGGAGGATTTGTTTTGATTACAGAGAACTAAATAAATACACACATAAATACCATTTTCCATTACCTTTTATTGATCAAGTCCTTGATTCCCTCGTCAACAAGATTTTTTTTTCATTTCTTGACAGTTTCAGCGGATACAACCAAATCATGATGTAATGTCCCCGACCACCTAGGATGGGCCACATCACCCCATAAACATATATTTTCTCTTATACCAATTTGTAACATCCTCGGCCACCCAGGTTTGGCCATGCTACCCCAGAAAACTATCATGCTGGAATATACATATACATACATATATATATATATATATATATATATATATATATATATATATATATATATATATATATATAATGCAATTTTAACCAGACATAAACATTTTGTTCATGCACATATTTGTGCGGAAGAGACAATAAAAAATACAAGTTTAATAGAGGATTTACGTTCTTCTATCACACAACATAATGCATAAATAAAAGTAAAAGAATACATGCAGTAATCACACGAAAAACGCATAAATATAACAACATATATAAATACACAACATGTAACCAAACTTGGAAATGGTACTTATATTTTAGTTGAAGTACACCAACTACGTGCAGACCTTCCAAGAACCTTCGAACCTTAGACCATGATGCTCATCACTCTCAGTAGTGGGTCACCCCCTGAGTTGGGACTAAACTCCACCGGGCGAGGGATTCCTAGGCTAGGCAGGGACAACAAGAAGTTGCACACTATGATAGGAAGGATTTACTCCAAGGAGCCACTTACGCACACAAATCATAGACTCTAATTCCCCACATGCATGTCCCACCCTAGGAGTGTACACCTTCACTATCACACAGTCCATCAACTATTGCACCTCCCTTTTTTGGGCTTCAGCAACAGGTCAGATCAGTAATTCTCAGAGCTCTGTAGATGCTACTGGACTCCCTCCATGAGAACTCACTTCCTTAGCACACTCTCTCACCTGGAGATAGTTTCTCACAGGACTGACAACCTTCTTCTTCACTCCTTCTCCTCAACACATGGCCATGGTGATGGAAGAAATAGAAACCAGACATGGGGAATGGTACTGAAAAGACAATACGCAGGCAACCCCCAGGGTACAGGTGCAGCGATGGTATCAATTCAAATTGTTGTAGAGGTTCGAGGTGTTTCAGGAATTCCACAATGGCATTCCAAGGTTACTGTGTGCTTTTTGGGTGCATTGGTCCCTTCTGATAATGGATGGCCACCATGGTCAGAATGCTCAGAGAAATAAAATGGTGAGAATGGTAAGAATGCAAAATCTTGAGAGAGATAGAATGGTGAGTGAGAACCCCCACAACGATGGTAATTTCGACATAAATATGCATGCCTCCTATTTGAAACTTGTCTCTCCAGGAGCGCGTTCCTCTCCACTTGGAGTTTGTTCCCCTCCCTAAAGGAAATTAAGATAACTGGTTTTATTTCCCAACTTTAGTATTTTTCAAGAAATACATTATAATATTCCCTTGGGTTAATCCCTCAAGCTTAGCCCCTCTTTCCTAGACTCACAACCCCATCCCTTTCCCTACCTAGTGGATCTTAGTCCCCCATAAATCTATCTCTCATACCAATTTGTAACGTCCCCGACCACCAAGGTTGGGCCACATCACCCTGTAAAAATATTTTTTCTCTAATACCAATTTGTAACTTCCCCGGCCACCCAGTTCAGGCCATGCTACCCCAGAGAACTATCATGCTTGAATATACATACATACATACATACATACATACATACATACATATATATATATAATGCAATTTTAACCATACATAGACATTATGTTCATACACATATTTGTGCGGAATAAAAAATAACACATACAAATTTAACAGATGATTTACGTTCTGCTATGAAATAATAGTAAAAGCTTGCATGCAGTAATCACAGGAAAAATCGATAAATATAATAGCATATATAAATACATAACATGTAACCAAACTTGGAAAGGGTACTTATATTCAAATTGAAGTACACCAACTGCGTGCAGACCTTCCACGAGCCTCCCATCCTTAGACCACGCTGCTCATCACTCTCAGTAGTGGGTCACCCCCGAGCTGGGACTAAACTTCACCAAGGTGAAAGGGGTTCCTAGACTAGGACGAGGCTATGGGAAACTGCACAATGCAACATGTAGGATTCTCTCCAAGGACCCTACTTACTCCCACTACTCACAGACTCTCATTCCCCACGTTCTTGTCCCACCCTAGGAAGTAAACACCTTCATTGTTCCACAATCCATCAGCTACTCCACTTCCTTTATAGGGCTTCAGCGACATGTTGGACCAGGAATTCTCAGAGCTCTGTAGATTCTACTAGAATCCCTCTAGGAAGAATGACTTTCCCAACAAAATCTCTCACCTGGAGAGAGTTGCTCCCAGGCCTGACAATCTACCTCTTCAAACCACAACAACAAAAATCGAGTAAGGCCATTTTATTCCATTGTGAAATTCCCTTTCCCTACCCACATAAATTTTCATGCCTCCTAGTTGACACTTGGCTCTCTAGGAGCTTGTTCCTCTCCACTTGGAGTTTTTTTCCATCTCCAAAGGAACTTAGGATAACTGGATTTATTTCCCAACTTTAGTATTTTTTAGTAAATACATTATAATATTCCCTTGGGTTAAGTCCTCAGGCTTAGCCCCTCTTTCCTAGACTCACAGCCCCATCCCTTTCCCTACCCAGTGGAGCTTATTCCCCCATAACTCTTTCTTCATGGTCAGTCTACACGCATCGATGTTATATTAATAACATGAATATTTACATGTACAGAACAGGCTCCTAGCCTTTAGCATATAGGCTCTTTGGCCTAATAAACACATAATCCTACCAGCTTATAAATACTTGGCTCACCAGCCTACAAAACATGTTACATTCATAATTGAAACCAGGGCTCAACCTTGGGATATTACACATGATTTCTCCTTAAGATCAAGACAAAACTACATTTACCTACTCGTAGGGCACATTTTCTTACCGATTCCTTTGATTTGTCCTTTGTAATGCACCCACTAATTTTCAGCGAGCCATATTGAGGATTGTTTTGTATTTGGCTAATGACTCTCTTGAGATTTACAAGGACGATTTCACACCATATGGTGATACTTTCAACATGGCTTTGGAAAAACTTAAAAAGTTACTAAAATGTTTTTCATACAAACTCACCTTGCCTTAAGAACTAAAAAATTTCATATGATGATGGATGAGGGAGTTGTACTTGGGAGCTATATCTCTTGTGCAAGAATATAGGTGGACCCAGTGAAAATTGAGGTAGTTTTAAGGAGCCCTCCTTTGAAATCAAATAAAGAGATGTGTATCCTGCTAGGAAAAAACGACTATTATCATCGATTTATTGAAAATTATTCAAGGATATCATATCCCTTATTTGTATTTATTTCAAAGGATACAAAATTTGTATGGACTAATAAATGTTAAACTACTCTTATAGAATTGAAAAAGTGCTTAGCTAAAGAACCTATATTATGAGGCCCTGATTGGAATTTTCCATTTCAAATCTCTTTGGATGCCTTGAATAAGACCATTGGTGCTATACTCGAAAAGAGGGAAGAACAAAATCCATACTCCATCTATTATACCAGCAAGAATGTAACATCTACAACACTAAACTATACGGTAACTGAAAAATAATTCATTTTTATTATACATGCTATGAACAAATTTTGGCATTATATCACAAGTTATCAAGTTTTTGTGCATACATACAATTTAGCTATTAAATATTTAATGAACAAATATGTTAAAAATGCTCGAGTTACTAGGTGGTTATTGTTACTACAAGAATTTGACATCACTATCTTGGATAAACCTCGAAGGGACAATGTCGTAGCATATTTTCTCTCTAGGATTACCAATAACATTGATGCTTCCCTTGTTGATGACTCTTTTCTTGATGAGCACCTATTCACAGTATCTACTCACTCACCATGATATGAAAATATTGTTAATTAGCTTGCTACAAGAAAATTGCCACACCACCTTTCTCCCAAAGAGTGGAAAAACATTATTCAAAAAAGTTCCCAATTTTCTCGGGTACACATATGTCTTTTTTATATAGGTCTTGATCTTGATATTTGGTGATGTATCAGAGAAGATGAGATCCATAAAATTTTAAAGGCTTGCCATGATGATCCTTATGGTGGACACTTTGCTGACAAAGGAGCATGGCATAAAGCACTTTGCATGGGTTATTATTGGCCTACCCTGTTCCAGGATTCCAAAACATATGTACAAGCATGTGATTCCTTCCAACGAATGGGCCAACCCATTAAATCAGACGAAATTCCATTGAAAACCCAATTTTTTATTGAATCCTCTGATAAGTGGTCTCTCAAATTTGTGGGACCTATCAATCCTCCATCTCATTAAAAATACTACATCTTGGTATGCACAGACTATGTCACCAAATGGGTAGAGTCCAAGGCACTCACCAAAGCCATGGAAAACATTGTTGCGGAATTTCTGTTTGAAAACATTTTTGTTCATTTTGGAATGCCCAAAGAGATAGTAATAGATGGAGGACCTCAGTTTACTTCCCAGTTGATCACAAAACTTACCAGGCAATACAATATTCACCACGGGATTACTTACATCACCCTACCATCCACAAGAAAATTTTCAAGTGGAAAGAACCAATAAATTCATTGAAGGAATACTCGCAAAAATCGTGGTTATTCATCGTCATGATTGGGATGAATGATTATCAAAAGCCCTATGGATTTACAGGACAACATGGTGAAACACCACGGGATTTTCTCCACTTGAACTTGTGTATGGTAAGAGCCATGTCTTCCCCATTGAATTTGAGATCAAAACATTAAGAACAACTTTAGAAGTAAATCTAGATCTAACTACAGCTTTGAAACACCATTTAGATAATCTCAATGAATAAGATGAAATGTGCTTCGCTTCCATACATCATACTAACTTAGTCCAACATTAATGTGCCAAGTGGCATGATAAAATTATTAAGAAGAAGGAGTTTTGAAAGGGATTTTGGGAACTATTATATGATTCCAGGTTTAAATATTTCAAGGGAAAGTTGTGCACTAGATGGTTAGGCCCTTATGAAGTGGACACAATTTTCAATAATGAGAATGTGAGACTCATAACCATAGATGACTCACAAATATCTCTACTTTCCAACTTCCATAAACTTCGATTGTATCATCAACCACTTTCTAAGGAATCATTTGTTTCTCATGTTATTGTAGATCCCGGGTTGAAAATCATTGGAGCTGAACACCATTTTCTTGCACCATCAAAATAATATATATATATATATATATATATATATATATATATATATATAACAAAAANAATATATATATATATATATATATATATATATATATATATATATATATATATATATATATATATATATATATATATATATATAACAAAAAAACAAAAAATAAGAGTTTTTTTCTAGTAATGCACCAAGTTTTTCTTATAGGATCCTATTGTTACAACTTGATGATATTAGTACAAGACACTTGAGTGCATTCAATACACCTATTTTTATACAACTCACTACAACTTATCCTATGATGAACATCCACCTTGCTGCACCTCGCTACAACTCATCTTGCAACAAAAATATACATGTTCCAACTCACTGCTACTAATTGCAATTTGTCCTGTGATGAACATATTCCTTGATGCAAATTGTTTCCAAGTTACTAATTTCTCTAAATCATCTTGCGATGAAACTTGTCCTAGTGCAACTTTTTGCAACTTTAGGAAATTCATGTATTTTTCACCAAATCTACATTATTGCAAAATCCTGAATTACTTTTCTTCACACTAGAATTACCACAAGATGACATTCATCCCCTTGCAATGAATCGACTTCATTTTTGTAATGTTCCCCGCCATCCCAGGGATGGGGCATGATACCTCAATTATTCTATGTTCAAGCTATCATACCAATTTGTAACCACCCCAGCATCCTAGGCCGGGTCACTCCACCTTACAGAAAGACTCACTTTCATTTGCGGAAGATATCGTACTTAATAAATTAAAAACAAACATCTACTTTATGTTAACATACACAGAAATATGCGAAAACATACAGTAAATAAACACATGTGTAACATACAACATGTAAGTAAGCATATATAAAGAGTACTTCTCTATTTAATAAGGCCACCAACTATGTGCAAAAATTCCACAAACCTCCCAGCCTTATACCATGTTGCTCCAAGATATCAGCAGTGGTTTACCCTCGAGGTAGGACTAAACTCTACCCTGGGTAAAGGGAATCCCAGGTTAGGCTGAGGTTACAAAGTCTACAAGAAGGATTATGTCCCTAGGAGTCCACTCATGTCCACAGCTTATAGTCCCTCATTCCTCACATGCATGTCCCACCCTAGGGAGTGTTTCCCTACTCTACTCAACAGTCCTTCAACTACTCCACTCCCCTTCCAGGGCTTCAACAACAGGTTGGACATGAAGTCTCATAGAACTCCAACTATCGTGAGGATCCCTCTGGTAAAATAACTTCCCCAACAACCTCTCTCACCTGGAGATATTTGCTCACAGGCCTGAGAACCTTCTTCTTCATTCCAACTACGAGGCCAATCCAGTTCAGGTAATAACAACAAAAAAATAGGGTATGGACTGTGATAGTGACATAAATCCACACCAGTCCAAAAAAATGTGTGGGAAGCAACATCATGAAAATGGATAGGGTGCAATATGGCTCAGGCACTGGGAAATCATGCTATGCTTCATAGGAAAAATACAGGTCAACTTCACGTAGTTTTCAGGTTTCATAGGTTGCAAAGGTCAATGATGAAGGAGGTTCAACCATCGAGAGACTAACTGAGTGTGTGAGGAAAAGATCACTAGAATGTTGAGCGAACCCCCCCCCCCCAACGAACCAATTTCCCTCATAAAACTTCATGTGCCAATATTGATACATGGCTCTCTCGAGAGCTCGTTCTTTCCCACTTGGAGTTCGTTCCTTTCCCAAAAGGAACTTAGGATAATAGGAGTCATTTACCAAACATTAGTCTTTTAGGAATATATTATAATATTACATTAGAGATAAGACCACAACCTTATCCATTTTCCTATCCTCTTAGCCCCTTTCCCTTTCCCTTCCTAGTGGACCTTAGTCCCCCATAACTCTTTCTTCGTGGTCGGTCTACACGCAACAATGTTTTATATTAATGATATGAGTATTTACATATACAAAAATCAAGCTCCCTGTCCTTTAGCATCTAAGATCTCTGACCTAATAAACAGACAATCCTCCTAGCTCATAAACACTTGTCTCACCATCCTATAAACATAATTACAATTCAGCAAGGGCTCAGCCTTGGGGTATTACAATCCCCTCCCCTTATTTATCCATTGTCCTCAGTGCATCATATTTACATATTACAGCAAGATTTTCAAAAATATTCAAAACTATGTGGGTATTATGCCCACATGGCCTCTTCATGCTCCCAAGTGGCATCCTTAGGACCATACCATATCCATTGGATCTTAACTAGATATATGGCTCAATTCTAGACCTACTTGATTTTTTGTTCCAGAATGTGTACCGAATGCACTTGAAAAGCTCCTTCTTGCTCCACCTGAATCACATTCCAATCAATAACATGATTAGCACCAGGTATATATTTCTTAAGAAATGATACATGAAATACATTATGAATGGTCATGGATACAGGGAATGAAAGAATATAAGATACAGGCCCAATCCTCTCTAGGATTTCAAATGGCCCATAATAAAAAGCTGCCAATTTGGATTAGTGTCCCAACTTTAGGGAACTTCTATTGGCCTTCACTTTAAGAAACACATGATCAACCACTTTAAACTCCCTGTGAGTTCTACCCTTGTCCACATATATTTTCTATCTTTCTTGGGCAGCCTTTAAATTCTATTTTATCTTCAACATTTTCTCTTCCATTTCCTTGAGTAACTCTATCCCAATCACTTCTCTATCAGTTGGGTTGTCCTAGCTTATTGGTGTGTTGCACTTTCTACCATAAAGTTCCTCAAATGGGATCATCTTCAATGATGCTCAAATCCCATTATTGTAATAAAATTATACCAAGTGTAGATAGTCTTCCCATTTATATGGTTTTTCCATCACTTACATTCTTATCATATAATCTATCATTTGGTTCACCCTTTCTGTTTTCCCATCAGACTCGAGATGATAAGTTGTGTTGAAGTTCAGATTTGTTCTGAACCCTTTGAATAATCCCTTCCAAAACTTTGAAGTGAGATTTGGGTCTCTGTCCGAAACAATTTTCTTGGGTATGCTATGGAAGCATGCTACTTCCCTTATATAAATATCATCAACATTGGTTTCCTTGTGAGTAATCTTCGTTAGAATGAAATGGGCAGCTTTAGTAAGCTTTTCCACCACCACCATGATAGAATCATGTCTCTTGCTTGTTCTGGGAAATTTGGTGATGAAATCCATTGTCACCACTTCTGACTTCCACTCAAGAATGGGAAATGGCTGCAACAACCCAGCTAGGTGTCTATGCTTAGCCTTGACATTTTGACACTCCGTAGATTTAGCAATGTACTTAACAATTTCCCTCTTCATGCCTGGCCAATAGTATTGTCTCTTGACAATTGCAATGGTTTTCTGATATCCTGAGTGTCCAACATAAGGTACATTATGCATCTATTTCAAGATCATACTCCTCAAGTCATGAGAGTTGGGTACATAAATTATGTTCTTGTACAAGAGAATTTCATCATTTCCCAATATATAATCTTCAACCTTTTGCTGCATTTTACCTTGATGTAATTTTGTTACCATCTCCATGTACTGCAAATCAATGTTTGCAGCCTCATAAATTCTACCTTTAAGATCATTTTGATACATGTTAATGATTGTAGCATGCAATTCATGCACTCTCTTTCTGAGTGCATCAACCATATTGTTCTCTTTCCCTTTGATTTTATTGATATCAAAGTCATACTCACAAAGGAACTCCAAACATCTGCTCTGCCTAGCATTTAAAGTTGGTTGATCAAACAAATATTTCAAACCATTATGGTATTTCCTTAGTTCAAATATTTTTACCATGAGATAGTTCCTCCATTTATTTAAGTTATGAACTATGGATTTTAGCTCCAAATCATGAGTGGTGTAGAGCCTTTCATGCTCTTTCAATTTTCTAGATTCAAAACATACCAAAAATTCGTTTTGACTGAGGACTCCACCAAGTCCTTCTTTGCATGCATTTGTGAAAACCATGAAATCCTCATTAGGATTTGTAACTCTCAATATTGGCGCATTGGTTAACAACTACTTCAAATGCGGGAAGTTCTTTTCACACCTTGTTTTCCACTGAAACTTCACTCCCTTCCTTTGCAAGGAAGTAATTGGGTGAGAAATCCTTGAAAACCATGCAATTAATCTTCTGTAGTATCCATCTAGAACTATGAAGGATCTGACTTATGTAACATTCTTAGGTGTTTTCCACCCTTTAATAACTTCAATATTTTTAGGGTCCACTGATATCCCTTATTCAGATATGATATGCCCCAAATACTGAATTCGGTTTTGATAAAATTAGCACTTTCTCACTTTGGCATACAGTTGGTTCTCTCTTAACGCTTGTAACACCATCCTCAAGTGATTCTCATGCTCTTCTTCTAACTTGGAATATACAAGGATGTCATACAAAAAGAAAATGACAAACTTATCTAAGTATTCTCGGAAAACACCATTCGTTAAGCACATGAAAACAAAGCGTGCATTTGATAACCCAAATGGCACCATTGTGAATTCATAATGACCATACCTTGTTCTAAAGATGATCCAGGTGGATATTGGTGGCCACCCACCTATTCCAATTGGCTCCTCATGTACTTTTTTTATTCAACATGTCTTTCTGTAATGCTTTATAATTGTGAGTTATACACTTCTGGGGTTTTCCGAAGCCTCACACATTATCCGGGTGGATACGGATGGTCTCTTGCCTAATCCAACTGGATTATTTTGTATGTTTTCATGTCAGCACATCTTGTTGTACTTCCAGGGCTATTTTGGGGCCCTAAACATTGTTTTATTTACTCACCAGAATTAGTATATAAATGAATTCATAGTCTGATGGAGGAATGTGTAGATCTTTGAAAGACCTTTCCAATGGGCTATCACACGCCTAAAATGGGGGTCGTATGCAAAAGTTATGACCCTAGGAAGTTGAGGTACCAAATTACACCAACTTACCCATAGGGCCCACATGAATTTTGGCGTTTCACCTTCTAGGGTTAGGTTTTTGGATGTCTAAGGTTTTGGCACTCATGAGTAATATGAAAAAGGGCCTATGGAGCCTCATTGTAATCCATTCTTCTCAGATGGATGTGTGTAGTAGCCACATCTATTCTCAAAGATAGTTAACACCATTCGAGGAAGTTTCAGTTTTGCAGTTTTATAGTTTTAGCCTATTTCATTATTTAATAGAAGATATGGTTCATTGGATATTTGTGTTATTCTTCCTATCTCTATGTTTATGATATTCAGTTTGTTAATCATTTCGTTCTACTCCTAAATATGGATCAGTGGTATCAGAGCAGTTTTCTCTTCATTTATTTTTGTTTGTGCATGTCCCTGACAAGGTCTGGGTACAAGAAGTTGGGACTCGAACCAATCGATCCATTATTAGATCAGTCATGCCGATCCTAAAAACAACCTATGGGAGAAAAAAATAAATATGATGGAGTAGGATATCCTATTAAAATTTTTCTCAAGGAAGCCCTCATGTGACAAAGAAATGAAATGATGGACATCTTCACACAGATCCTTCGACGGTTGCCCATGGGAGAAGGATCTTCATCAAGAGGCCATGCAACCCCCTTTAAGGTACATTTAAATTTTGATATTCCATTATTTGAAGGAATGATAGATGCAGATTTTGTAGATAAATGGTTGAATCTACTCAAAGGATATTTTTCGGTCCACAATTTTTCCGATAGGGAAAAGATCACATTTTCACTCCTCAAGGTCGTTCCCCATGTTAAATACTGGTGGGATACTTACTATGAGAAAATGCCTGTGGAGGAATATTCAATATTTGTGGTGGCCCCTACATGAGATTACTTCCAGGATGCCATTAAATAACAATACTATTGTTATCACTGAAATTTTGTCCGCACAGGGTGACAAGAACTCCACATCATCAGCACAGAAAAATAGGCATTCATGGCACAAGGATTAAATCCACAGCACAGTAAAAAGGCCAAAAACTATACAAAAATGGCTAAAAAATTAAAAAGCGCAGCATACCCACTAAAAATGAGTGCGCGCGCACAATATCTTCGTATATTGAGCGCATATGCGCGGCTGTGGGGTGCCAAACCCACGCGCCTGCCAAACGACGCATTTATGAAGCTGGTCGGCCTCCCAACCACTAATGGATCGGCTCCCAAGTCGATTTGACATCAAATCCGAGCTCAATCTGCGTGGGGAGGC